>JAULJZ010181204.1:0-22421 GCA_032270985.1 Heliamphora pulchella | reverse complement strand
AATATCTAACTCCAGATATTTATAGGTCTCCAAAATATCTTTTTTTGAAAATTTTCAAGATTCGCACCACAACGGCCCACGGCCCCGGGAACCTACCCCGCATGCATATCTAACCCAGATCATGCATCAAAAGTATTAAAAATATGCTATCACATAAACACGAAATGCGCGTCGAAAAACGCCGAAAAAAAAAACGGGTCAGGGTCTCACAAACACGTAGCCCTCGGTGTAGATAGCAAGGATCCGCTACTCGATCGCCAAAAACAAACCTCGTGCCCCAAGAAAATCTAAAGAGAAGGTAGAGCTTTTGGTATGAGGAAAAGAAACTTAGCTTCCACGCTTTAAAAATATCTCCACAAAAATATCTAAGGCTAGATATTTATAGGCCACGAAAATATCTTCTTTTTTTTAAAATTTACACCACAACGTCCAACGGTCTCGGGAATCAACCCCTCATGCATATCTAAACCCGAACATGTATAAAAACACATATAAACATGCTATCACGAAAATGAATAACAACACGTTGAAACCTCGCAAAAATTAAAACGGGTCAGGATCTCACAATACTTCTATATATATAGAACTCTTTGTTGGAGAATGTGTGTGTGAGTTAGTGGTGGAGTTTTATTATCATTTTGTAATTTAATATTTTATACATTATTATTATTATCTTTAACCTTATAATTGTTATTATTTTTATTAGCTTTTCATTTGACTATTAATTTATCCATAGTCACTATTATTTTATTATTGTTATTATTCTATAGATATTATTATTATTATTATATATATTTTTCTTTTTTTACATTAATTGAATAATTCTCTAGGTTGGGAGATCATTGGTGATTCTAGTTGGCTATACTAACATTGTTAATATTATTCCTAAAAAGCAGGTCCTTACAATCTAGCCCCTTAAAATAAATTTTGTCCTCGAAATTTTGTATTGTACCTTCGTTCGCGAAAAGCTGCAGGTAGCTTGCTCACGTGGCGTCTTCACATTTCCAAGTTGATTCTTCGACCCCTCAATGTCTCCATAACACGCATACGAGCAGAATAGTCTTCCCCCTGAGTACCTTGTCGCAGCGATCGTGGATCTTCATCGATCTCTCTTTAAAAGTTGCATTTTCGTCGATTTAGATCTCTTCCTAATTAAGGGTGTGGGTTGGGTTAGGTTCATACTTTCGCAACATTGAGACATTAAACACGCTGCGAACGTCTGCAAGTTGGGGTGGCAGGGCTAAACGGTAGGCAACTGTTTCGATTTTGGCTAGGATTTTGAACGGACCGATATACCTAGGTGATAGCTTCCCTTTCTTCCCAAATCGAATGACTTTTCGCTGTGGCTGGATCTTAAGAAACATGTGATCTCCTACTTCGAATTCCAGAGGCCTTCGTCGTTGGTTGGCGTAACTTTTTTGTCAGCTCTGTGCGGTGACAAGGCGTTATTAGACTAACTTGATCTTCTCAGTTGTCTCGAGTATGATATCCAATCCTAATAAGCTGGTCTCCCCAGTCTCTGCCCAACATACGGGTGATTTACACGGTCGTTCGTTGAGCGCTTCATACGGTGGCATACCAATATTGGCTTGATAGTTGTTGTTATAGGCGAACTCAATGAGCAGTAGGTGTTTCTCCCAACTCCCTTTGAAGTCCATGACACAAGCTCTCAGTATGTCTTCAAGCGTCTCGATGGTGAGTTCGGACTGTTTGTCGGTCTAAGTATGAAAGGTTGTGCTGAAACAGAGTTCTGTTCCCAAGGTAATTTGTAGGCTGTGCCAAAATTGCGACATGAAGCGAGGGTCTCGATCGAAAATGATAGGAGCTAGTATCCCATGCAACCGTAGACTTTTGACCCACATGCCCGCTTAAGAGTTAGATTCTTTGACTTTTGATCAAAAAGTCTTAAACTCTAGTCTATAATGAACTGACAGAGTTCTCTGTTCCTTGACCCAAAGGTGTCTACATTGTTAAATCTTAACCTGTAAGAGTGATCATATCCTCTAGTCTTCTGTGACACTTCTCTTTCTTTGAGTCGTATAACCTCATAATCATTCAATCTAACTCGTCTTCATTTGGTAAAATTCATTCTCAACCCGATCTCTCGTTTTCTTGTAAGCTTTCAATGATCTGTCTTATCATGAAAGTAACTTTGTGGTTCTTTTCCTATACCTTTGAAATCCTGACTAGGAGAGTAGACTTAGATGCTTGAATTAAGTACATTAGGTCGACGTGACTTCAAGGCAAATATCTAGTTAGCTACACACCACTTTGCGTTATTTTGAAACCCATGAATCGGTTGTCCTTCTTGAATCCCAAGTATGTTTTCTTGTAAACCCAAATCTATTCTTGTTTTGCCTTGAAAATCATGTTCAATAAATCGGTAGTTACGTGCACATTTTTAGAACATTCGAACCACAAATCAGATCTATCTCTTGCATTGCAGCTTAGGGCTTCTATCGGTATCCATGCGCAACAAGTTTTAGAGGTCAATCTATTTTGGAGTCGACTTACGACCTGCTACGAGTTGGAGAACAAAATAAGACGACATTCTACGGTACTCCATGAGCCTTAACAATAGGATTCCTAACAGTTAGAACCAGCCCACCCATGACCTAGAAGTTAACAACCTCAGTTTCGCACTGAAGGATTTATAACACTACCGGTAGAAGGAAACTCATGCTTTTGGTAAATTGCAACAGCCCTAAGACCAACGTTGTAACTGACCCTCTCTTCTGAAATACCGAGGAACGAGAGATTATATCGCCAATAGAAAATGAAACCCTAAAGATATAGGAACACGAGTTTTCCCTATAGTTGCCTAAAAGAGGAAGTATGAACCAGACCTTCCCTAAGTCCTCAATTGGAAAGAAGTAATCCTAAACAAAAATACAACATACGAAGAAAGACCCATACAAATCTTAGATTGGCAAGGAAAAGTTTTACGCAAAAAGACTATATCACTCATTCGAGTTTCATGGAAATACCGAGGCATCATGAAAGCAACTTGGAAGCAGGAATATGCTAACCATCAACAACTCTTTTTAGAAGGATATAGGCTATAGAAATTTCGAGAACGAAATTTATTTTAAGGGGGGTAGATTATAAGGACCTAATTTTAAATTACAAGTTTAGTGACAGTAAATTAAAAGAATCTCATGACACGGAAAAGCCAAAGAGCCTAGGGGTACCAAAATCTAAGAATCAGACCTTAAGAAGCAAAAACCCTATATGACAAAGAAATCTTTTAATCTCAGGCACAAATCTCAAGCCCTAAAGAACTAAACCTAAAAAAATAATAATAATAACACCCCAAACTCTTCTTAAGAAATACTCACATAGTTTCGTAATCTTTTGAGCCCAAAAATTCGTAAATATCACCTTAAAATAGTAAAACCTAACTTCCAAGTCCAAAGAGTAAGAGAATCAAGTATAAACCCCAACTCAAGAAGAAAATATACTCAAAGACCTAATACCCCATAACTTTCAATAATTACAGTTTTGATCCTAAACTTCTTAATAATTATATTTTAACCTCAAATCTTTAAGATAGCTATGCTTTTATCCCAAGACACCAAAATTCATAACAAGTTGCAAATTCTCATAAAAAAACAGTTTAGTCTCAAATAAATCTCTCAAAATCCCTAATCCAATTCTCAACCACATAGTCTATAGCCAATATTAAGTAACATACAAAATACATATAAAGAATACTCATACAACATTTATAAATTGATCACCTAAGGTATGTGCTAAAATATGTTATTCATTAAATAAATACATGAATAAGTAAAGTAAAGCAAAATCAAGTCAAATCAAACTCCAACTTTCAAGGCATAGTCCTCATGCTCCTAAGACCTACAATGAGATAATGATAATAATAGTAAAAATAACAAAGATAGTAATAATAATAATAATAGAATTAGATATGAAACAAATTAAAAGAACAAATTTCAATTTGGTTCAACTTGAATTAATTCTACCCAATTTACATAGACTTAAGTTAGGCCCAATTAGCCCAATAACTAAATCTTAAACTCAACAAAAGTTTAGTCTTGAACTCAATTAGTTAAAAGAGCCAAATCCATAACATAAGCCAATTCTTAGAAATTAGACCCGAAATCCAACCCAACTCATCTCTAAAGCCCAAACAAGGTCTTAAATGTATATGAATACTTCAATTATTAAAATCTAAAGATTTAAAAATCTAATTTTAAATAAAATAATAATATATCCATATGATATATATATATATTCAAATTTTCAATCAAAAAGTCCATTTAAAGAATTGCACAAAAAGACTTATTCTAACACATATTCTTAATGTAATTATATTCAATTATTGTAGCCGCATAAATAAATAATAAAAACAATAGCAATTGTAAAAGATTAAATAATAATAGTGAATTAAAATATTGAATTACAAAATTGCTAATAGAAACCTACCACCTAGATACAACCAAAACACACATTTTCCAACAAAAAACTTTAATATATATAAGTAAATGTATAGATATGTCTTTACAACACTAATATAATAATCAAAAAGTAAAAGTAACTTTTATATATATATATATATATGCAAACCTAATATAATAATCAAAAAGTAACTTTAAACCTAATTTCATGATTAATATAAAGTGACTTAATTAAAACATATTAAATTATAGAATTAAGTTTTTAAACCTAAAGTTATTAATTTAATTCAATACTAATGAAAAAGTAACCAAAATGATACATCAAGTCACAAATTTATACAAAAGACCTAATTTGGCTATACCACTGTAATTAAATAATATCATAATCAATTTAAATTATATAAATAAAGTACTAAGTATAAAATTACCAAATTAAATCAATTCCATAAAATTAGTGGTTAAAAACATATATTAAATCAATTTTTGGACACTTTTCTTAAACAACGTAGTATAAATATATGATGCAAACTTAAATAAATCATTATAATGCAATAAGATTTCAAATCTTGGAGTCAAACATCACCATGGCCAGCCATTATAGATACTCTCACACTTAACCCATTATTTTATTACATTATGTCATTCTTGCATATAAAATCATAGAGTAGAGCCACCACCCAACCTTACACCTTCATGATGGCTTCCCCACTATTATTTCTCGACAAAATTGACCTTTTTCTTTCCTTTCTACAAAAAAAAAAAATCTGAGATTAAGAATGATATAGAGAGAAAAAGAAGAGAAGAATGAGAGAAGAAGTTCTAGTCTTGGTTCTTGCATTTTGAGCCCATCTTTTTGGTGTTTTTGTTCAAGCTTCTTCATCTCCAACAACTCCAGTCCCATATTCAAGGTAGAAACAACATCTATATATTTCTATTTTTCTTAATATTGGTGTTCTTGGCTTTAAAAATAAAAAGGGTTCTAGATCCATACTCAAACCATGAGATGAGATCTTAGAACCCTATTTTCTTCTATATTTTCTTCTTCAACAATTCTTCTTCTTTTTTGGTTTTGATCTTTTAAAATGGTATATATCTCATATAAAAGTCATATATATGAGAGATACAGCCCTTCATGCATAGGTCGTGGTCCTAAGAGCCAAGAAATCACATAAACTTTTTGAGTTCAAATCTGTCCAGAGGCAATTTTCACATAAAATCCATTCTTCCTCTAATTTTTGTTTGGATCTAGATTTATTCATATGTTCTAAAATGTTTACTATAGTTTTGTGATAATGTTGTTTACATGCATGACTTTTCTTGAGATCTAGATCACTTGTCCCAGAATTTTTAAAAATTGGGTTTTAAAATTGTCAAAATGAACAGTTTGGAATGACAACTTTGAACTAGCACTATTTTATGTAGAAACAAACTCTCGGTGTGAGATTGGTGTGATATTTGTCTTATCTTGCAAACCTCACTGAAATCACCTGAAGAGCATGAGCGTAGTAAAAATGGCGTTGATTCCCCCAAGATGTGTCAAACCTGGATACTGTTTGATAAAAAATTAATATAAAATAAAAAAAATTGATGCAAGGTCAAGTCTCAGAGTTTCAAAACTCGTATATTTACTTCAGTAAAAATTGTAAGAATCCACCTTGGAGGTTAGGTCCTCCGTTTTAATTTTTAAAACCAATTGAGAGTCACGCCACCTTGTTGGAGCTTATTTCCTATTTTGTCATTCATTTTTGTTTTGCAAATATCGAGGCTTTAGAGGTCAAATCTAGAAAAGTGTTCAAAACATTCTAAATATATTACCTACCAAATTTTAGATTTTATTTCCAAGTATAAATATTTTAAAAACCGTAAAAATAGTAGCTAAAAATAAAAATCCTGACTCTGGATTCAATATGTTTATGTGTTTTAATGTTATTATTTTATTATTTTAAGTTCATATAGTTGTGCCATATTTGGTTTGAATGGTTAGAATGTGTTAAATTAATTACATATTTATAGTGATTAAATTTCTTGCATGCAAGTTAGTCAAATCATTGGCACATGTATTATTTGTTGTTAGCTTAAGTATTAAAAATGTGACTTTACACTTATTAGTACATTTTTTCCTTGTATGTTAAACAAGTCATGCCTATGCATAGATTAAGTTGAGAATTGTAATTTTAGCATATTATCAAATACCACATCATTATTGGGATGGGTTTTACGGGTTCACTAAAGATTTTAAGAAAAAAGTAAAAAATGAACTTTAGGATGGTAACTTGTCTCATGGAATTTGAAATTGTGATATCGGCTATGTGCCATGATTATTTTGGGGCGGTTCCCAGGTGCTATATGCACGATTTCTTGTAATTTGGTGGAGTACCATAGGCTATATGCCACGATTTATGATTTTGAGGGAGTACCTTGTGTTAAAGGTGGCTCGGGTGGCGCAATAATCGGAATTAGACATTTCGTGATCCTGCGCTACATCTTAACCTGAGATTCGAGGGCCTAATCGTGTCAATGATGTGATTCTCTACACCTTACCATCAGTGATGACCCAGGTGGACACTTAATTCGACTACGTAGTCATCTCACGACTAAAGGAAACCCTTTGTCGGTTGGAAGACTTGGTTTTCGTGGTTCGGAACAAGGTTAGGATGGTTCACCTTGGTTAGGAAATCCTAGAATAGCTTAGGATTTAATTAAACTTAGTAACTTAAATGAACAGTATCATCATTAACATATCTCCCGTTACGTATAAATTGTTGTCGTTGTGTGACCTGTTGCATGAAAAATACTTGTATATTGGTGTAAGTTTCTTTGGCATTCCATGCTAGGTTCCGAGGAGTTAGAAGAGCCTATTGATGAGTATGCTAACGTGGATGTAAAGCCTTGGTTTCCGTGATTAGGAGTTTCACGCTTTCGCTCCAGTCTTCTTCGGCCATTAGTAGGTAAGTTTCTGCGGCTGCCCACCTGTTTTTTTTTTATTGTTTGGTGTACTTCAGGAAAATTTTTATTTGGCTCTGTAATATGTAACTCTACATTATTTTGCTTTTTGGCGTGTACGGGTATTATTGTTATTTAATTTTCGCAGCCCTATTAGTTAAGTGTCACTCTAGATGCTCTCAAGATTTGGGACATCACAGTATGGTATCAGGAATAATATTAGCAACGGTAGTATAGCCAACTAGAATCGTCAACGATCTCCCAACCTAGAGAATTATTCAATTAACGTAAAAAATATATAATAATAATAATATCCATAGAATAATAAAAACAATAAAATAATAACGACCATGGATAAACTAATAGTCAAATGAAAAAATAATAAAAGCAATAACAATTATTGTCACGCCCTAAAAACCAGGGTCACGTGAAATACCCAACAAACCACCAGTTTATGAAAGAAAACTTTTACGGATAAACAACCAACCAAAATAATACAGTTTTGGAACAAAAGAAGTACCCCAGGTTTAGTCTCGGAGTCACATGCAACCTACTCATACAGTTGAAACATACAGCCTCAAGGCTTACAAAACATGCCTTCGAAAATAGGCGGCATATATATCTAGATACATGCTTCTATGAAAAAAAGGAAAAACTATACAATAGTTTTTCGGCCACCACAGCACAGCTAGATCAACTCCACGTGATCATCAACACTTGAAAAAGGTTTTAACAAATCTCACTAAGTAAGTCGAAGCCCAATAAAAACAGACTATGATGCAGTAAAGCAAGATATGCAATCACATAGTATGAAGTAAAGGTTTACCACAGAAAACCCCAAGCTATCAACGTGTACACACACATGCACACACACGAATCACTGTCACATCTAAGTGATTCTACCATCTCATGGTCTCAAAATCCAGGCACCGATATCGAGCGGGCATATAGACCCAAGTAACGCTACCATCCACCTGGCCACACAGGCCCCATGGAGTAACAAAACCTTCTATACCCCGACACGATCTGCATCCTTTCCCGGTTCACTAGCCGGCGGGCAGAGAAACCCATTCTACGCAATTTTTTGGTCTTTCACCGAGGAGCAACTCGTGCCCAAGTTAACAAGATCTGAAGATCATACGGTCCTTTTTGATTGTCACATCAAAACCAAAACACATGCGTGAGTTCAACCCATCAAGGTTCCTCTCACCAAACCCATAACACCGTGAGTCCAACCCAAGAGGTTCCTCTCACCAAACCCATACGCCTCATCACATGTAATATACTAAGAAAAGCTTAAAACAAACTTTTTATCTGAATAAACATGGTTTAAAACATACAATATGCTATGTTGGCATTTTCAACTGGTAGAAAAGCATAAAAATTACACGTAGCACCCTTTAAAGACAACATAGTCTAGGATCCTACCTCGAAGAGCTAAAAGCTCGACGTCTCAAAATTGAACTGCGTTAGAACGAGAATCCATCCGGATGGATACAAAGCCCATGTTGTCGACAACAAAGATCTGTTATCCAACCGCAAAAAACTAAGCCCTGGGCCTCCCGAAAGCTAGAGAGAAGGTAGAGAAAAGAAGAGAGAAAGAAGATTGGCTCCAAAAAGATATTTTTTGGCTAAAAAACCAAGGCTGCCAGGCTTTATAAAAATTCGCGCCAGGACCCCACCGCTCGAGCGCCCAAGAACCGCTCGAGCAGACCCCTTGCCGATATAACCTCTGCCACACCACCACTCGAGCGCCCAAGCACCGCTCGAGCGATCACCTCACCAACCCACACTCTGCCACCAGCCCGCTCGAGCGGTCGTTGCTCGGAGAAAAACTAAACTCCGGAACCACGCCAAACCCCCGCATGGATAACACGTATAACACCTATACAAAACATGCGGTTCTACAACTCGAAACATAAACCATCCATAGATGATAATCATATGATAAAAGAAACATGTAAAACGTGAATATATATCAAAAATAAAATGGTACAGAATCTCATAACTCTCCCCCCTTAAGGAATTTTGCTCCCGAAATTCACTACAAGATCACGAGGTAAACAGGTCTGGGTATCTAGCACGCATCCCAGACTCAAGCTCCCAAGTCGCTTTCTCAACCCCATGATGAAGCAACTAAATTTTAACATAAGCAATCATTCTCCCCTGTAGCACTTGCTCCTTCATATCTTGGATCCTTACAGGACACTCCTCATACGTAACGTCCTCATCAATTCGCAACTCGGCCCAGTCCAGAACATGTGACGAATCTAGCTCATACTTTCGAAGCATAGAAACGTGAAAAACGCTATGCACAAATGCTATTTGAGGTGGCAAGGTCAGACGGTATGCCACTACCCCAATCCTCTCAAGGATCTCAAATGGTCCAATGAAACGTGGCGATAGCTTCCCGTTACGACCAAATCTCATCAAACCTCTACGTGGTGAGACCTTCAGAAACACATGATCCCCCACTGTAAACTCTAACAATCTCCTCCTCTGATCGGCATAACTCTTCTAGCAGCTATGAGCTATCACCAGACACTGACGAATCACTGTAATCTTCTCCGTCGTCACCCGTACCAGGTCGGGTCCCAAAACTGCGGTCTCACCCACCTCTATCCAACACACCGACGATCTACATGGCCTACCATACAGAGCCTCATACGGTACCATCCCAATATTGGAATGATAGCTGTTGTTGTATGCAAACTCTGCCAACGATAGATGATCCTCCCAAGAACCCCAAAAATCAAGCACACAGGCTCTCAACATGTCCTCCAAAATCTGGATGCTTACCGTCGGTCTGTGGGTGAAAAGCTGTGCTGAAAGTCAAGCTCGTTCCCAAAGCTATCTGAAGACCCAGCCAAAAGAGTGATGTAAAGCGCGGTTCTCGATCAGAAACAATAGTCACCGGTACTCCATGTAGTCAACTACCTCCCTAATGTACAATCTACTCAAGCTGTCCACTGAATCTCTTACTCGGATAGGAAGAAAATGGGCAGACTTTGTCAACCTATCGACTACAACCCACACCGCATCGTGTCCCTTCAGTGATCGAGAAAGTCCTGATACGAAATTCATCGTGACATTCTCCCACTTCCACTCAGATATATGCAAAGTCTGTAACAATCCTGCTGGTCGCTGGTGTTTCACCTTTACTTGTTGACAAGTAAGGCACCGAGACACAAATCGGATCACATCTTTCTTCATTTTCGTCCACCAAAACTGACGGCGCAAATCATGATACATCTTCGTGCCTCCTGGATGCACTGCAAGACGTGAATGATGAAACTCACGTAGCACCTCAGCGCGGCGCGGCTCTGGCACAAACAGCTGCCTTGTCAACCTCAAACTCTGATCTGAACCCACCACCCACCCTGCTGTGTCCTTCCCACTCGCGATGCGGTCCCGTATCATCTGAGCCTCCTGATCGATTCGCTGAGCCTCTAACACGCGTGCAACTAATGCGGGCTGTGAAGCCACTGAATGTAAAGTTGCACCTCTCCCCGTCTCCCGGAGACATAGATCAAACTCTCCAACCTCTCCAAGCATATCCCATTCCCGTATAGCCACAGAAGCTAACGAACCATGGGATCTCCTACTGAGTGTGTCGGCTACGACATTTGTCTTTCTCGGGTGGTACTGTAAATCAAAGTCGTAGTCTCTTAATAACTCCATCCATCTTCGTTGGCGAAGATTTAAGTCCTTATGTGAAAACAAATATTTTAAGCTCTTGTGATTAGAGAAGACCTCGAAGTGCTCACTATACAGATAATGCCGCCATGTCTTCAAGGAGAAGACTACGGCTGCCAACTCTAGATCGTACGTAGGGTAGTTCTTCTCGTGCGTCTTCAACTGTCATGAGCCGTAGGCTACAACCTTACCTCCCTACATTAGAACACAACCTAAACCGTCATGCGCTGCGTCACAATATACCGTATACCCCAAACCTCGCTCGGGAATAGTCAACACCGGCGTACTCGTTAATCTCACCTTCAGCTCCTGGAACGCTGACTCACAAGACTTACTCCACACAAACATGGCTCCCTTCCGCATAAGACGCGTCATCGGTTCTGCAAGCCTAGAAAAGTCTTTCATGAACCGCCGATAATAACCTGCCAAACCTAGAAGGCTACAGATCTCAAAGACGTTCCTCGGTCGCTGCCAACCCATCACGGTATCAGTCTTTGACTAGTCCACTGACACCCCCTCCTGTGACACCACGTGTCCAAGGAATCTCACCTCTGACATCCAAAACTCACATTTCCTGAACTTTGCATACAAGTGATGCTCTCTCAGAGTCTGCAAAACAATACGTAGGTGTCCTTCGTGCGCCTCCCTCGTGGGTGAATAAACAAGGATATCATCAACAAACACCACCACGAAACTATCTAGGTAAGGATGAAAGATCCGATTCATCAAATCCATAAGCATCGTCGGAGCGTTCGTCTAGCCGAACGGCATAACTAGAAACTCATAGTGACCATAGCGAGTTCGAAAGGTGGTCTTTGCTATGTCCTTGTTCCTAATCCTCAGCTGGTGATACCCTGATCTCAAGTCGATCTTTGAAAAGCATTGCGATCCCTTCAGCTGATCAATCAGGTCATCAATCCTCGGCATAGGATACTTGTTCTTGATCGTCAGCTGATTCAGCTTCCTGTAGTCTATACACAGTCTCAAAGACCGGTCCTTCTTCTTCGCGAACAAAGCTGGAGCTCCCCACAGCGACTTACTCGGCCGCACAAACCCCTTGTCTAGCAACTCCTGCAACTGCCCCTTGAGTTCTCGCAACTCAGCAGGTGCAACACGATACGATGGCATAGAGATGGGAGCCACTCCTGGAACTAGATCAATGGAGAACTCCACATCTCAGCTCGGTGGCAACTCAAACAAATCATTTGGGAAGACATCAGGATAATCACAAACTACAGGGGGTAGCTTCTCTCGAGCCCCAACTGTCTCATCCGACCTGAGAGCGGAAAAGAGGAAACCCAAGTCCCCTCGAATTCGAGCAACACCGGGCATAAACGTTAAGCCCTCATCCCGATCACCTACAAGATAAAAGCAGTCGCCCTCTGGCGTATAAATCGACACCCTCCGTCGCTCACAATCTATAAAGGCATGGTAGGTAGTCAGCCAGTCCATCCCTAGGATGACATCAAATGTGGTCATGTCTAGAATGATAAATCAAACTCTAAACAACGATCGGTGACTCCAAACTCACATGATCTGTAAATCCTGCTCAACACCACACTCCCACTGACTGGGGTCTTTACACTCAATGTACTACCTAACGGATCTATCACCAACCCCAATGCTGATGCAAAGGCAGAAGTTATAAAAGAATGTGATACTCCCGTGTCGATGAGAACACTGGCCCATGATCTAAAGACTAGAAGAGTACCTCTGATCATGGATGGAGTAGCTATAGCGTCAGGCACAACCGGTGCTTTGGAAGCACTGGAATCGGTGAGAACGTAAGCTCTGGCCTGTGGTGGTCTGGCCTGCTCACTATAACTCTGAGTCATCGGCTCCCTCACTGACTGTGCTGAAGCACCTCCCTCTACAAACCTAGGCATCTGAGCCCTAGGTTGCTGCGGAGCCTATCGTCTCTGGGCAAATGAAGCAGGTGACACTCCAGTTGCACTCTAAACATTCCCTCATCGGGGACAGTGTCTGCGAATATGCCCAGATTGACCACACTCAAAACACACAGGTGACCCTCTCTCCTGTGACTGTGACAGCAACTGCGACTGTGCAGGTGCTGAACTCTGAACTGGGCCCCTCAGTGGGAACTCATATGAACGATGCTCTAACTGTCTGCATCGATAACACATGACCTCTCTCTGCTCTGGCTGTCTAGTAGAGGCTACTGAAGGTGCAGGCACAGAAGACTGCGGCTAATATGATCCCACTGAACGGGAACTCTGCCCAAACGACTACTGGCAATTTTTCCCGCGCCCCCAGAACTGTGTACCCCCATCGTTCTGCTGGCCTCTACTCTCTCTAACTCTGCGGCTTTCTGCCAGCTGCAGACACCCCGATTTGACCCCACCCAATCTTAGGTAAATCCGATGGTAAAAATAGGTAAAACAAGTGCTTCAGTTCGATCTCCGAGAAGTGATCCAAGCTCAGAATTTGAACCTTAACCATCAAAAAACCTTCAAAATCAGTAACTTGTTGTCCAAGCAATTCCTAAATATGGCGACCGTCAACTCCATTGTGGCGTCCGTCAATAGAACCTTGTGGATTTTTTTCCTACATGGCGACCTCCAACTTAAACATGGCGACCGCCAACTCATATTGTGGCGGCCGCCAACTCCAAATGGCCCGACATGTCTAAAAACGTGGCAACATCTCATTGGTTGAAGAACTCTATAAATACCGTACCTCTGGTACGTTTTCAAGGACAGAAAAATATAGTGAGGTTTTGAGAGTGAAATTTTGCCTACTTGCTGGGTAATTTTGAGCCCCGACGCTGATACCCTGCTGAAATACCGAGTCCCGAACCTCCAACACTAACATCGGAGCCTTACTTGGATCACCACCCGAGGATTAGACCACTGAGGCACATTCCACGATTTGAGGATTCCCCAGCAATCTAGGTATTCTTCTTGGATTCCCGATCCTTCTAACTTCGTCTTCTCTCTTTTGGAGTGATCGGGTTAAAATTCAATTTCGATTCATATATTTCTTTTAATTACATTCTTGCTTTACTTATTAGCTGCTTTATTTACACCCTAATGCTTCATTTCTTTAGTTTAATGTAATTTCCTTCTAATGTACCATTTATCTTATTCTCTTTCTTTATAATATTAGGTTAATGTTCTTTCATTTTTCTTAGTATTGTTTTAATATTCAAGTATTTTTCTTCTTTTCTTATTCTTTTAATTCAATGTTCATTTTCTTTTAACCATTAGTTTAATGTTCATTTAAAATAGTCTTATTTCCTTTTCTTTTCTCTACTTAATACAATTTTCTTTTCTAGCATTATTTTAATCTTCCTTTTTCTAGCATTTTATTTATTAGCTCTAAATTTCCTTTATAGCATTTATTTTTCTTCATTTTATGAAACCCAAAAAATACAAAAAACTTGTAAACAAATTTTCATCTTTAAATAACATCATAACATTTCCTTTTAAATCTCCCTTTTCCATTTCCATTCATTTTATTTTCTTCCATTTCTTTTCTTTTTTCTAAGAAAAATATGAAAATTTTAATCTTCACATCTTCTTTTCTTTTTTAAAATCTTCATTTACTAACTTAATTTATCTTTCATATTACTTTCTTTTATTAACTACAAAAATCACAAAAAGCCTTTTAGGTTTGTTGTCTTTCTTTTTCTTTTATCATTTAAATTGTACTGTAATTAAAACTATTTTGTTTATTTCATTTCTTTTATTTCTCTTTGATTTGTTTCAAAAACATAAAAACGTAAATAGTTTTCTTTTAAGTAGTTTGAATAAGTATTTTTCTACCATTTTATTTTTGGCTTAATTAGTCTTTTGCAAATCTTGTTCTTTCTTCATCCAAATTAAAATTCTAAATATTTGCTTGTTAATGAAAAATATTTGTTATTAAGTTTCATTGTTTTAGTTTTAACATAGGATTTGTGCATATTTTTCAAACATTCTAAATAATTTGACAAAATGCATATTATACATGTTAGTTTAAGATCTAATTGCTTTGTTTCACAATTGTATATTTTATTTTTATTTACAATCCATGCTTAGATAATATTGGTAATTTTATGCATATTTTTCTTTTAACCAAATCATACTAGTTTAGGTTGTTTCAACATTATTGCATATGGGTATGTGTTTCATGTATCCTTTAGATAGAAATTGTATGTCATAGGATTTAGGATTTTTCTTTTGACACTTATTTGTTTTGGAGTGCTATGCACATATTTTATGTATTTTCTATACTTGATTTTGAATGCTCTCTCTTTATCTTCACTTTTTTTTATTTGTATGCATTTGAGAAAATATATTAAAGAATCAATGATGATTAGTAGAGGTCAACCTTATGGTTGGGCGAACGGGGTGCCTAACACTTTCTCCGATTCGTACCTTAGCTCCCGAGCCCTATCTTTCTCTGTTTTACGTTTTAAAGTTCAGTAACTATTTTGGTTTTTCTTAGTTTTTCTCAAAAACTAAGTAGCGACTCCATTTTTAATAAAATGGGGTTTTCGAAATTTGGTTTTCAAGGTGTTTAAAATATTTTTCAAAATATCTTTGACTTTTCTTATTTTTGACCCCTAAATCCCAAACACCACAGTATTTTCTGGCGACTCTACTGGGGACTGGTTTATAAAATCAAATAAGAGGGTTAGACTTGAAAACATAATAGGTTCTTAATATGTATCTCTCATCTGCATTTTTGCGTTCATATGCATTGTCCTTCAAACCCCCCTACCTGGTCGTCCTGATGCCCTGAACGTTAATCCGTTTCGGGAATTGTTGGAAAGACGGGCAACCCTTACTGACTGTACGCTATCATAGGTGCAGTAAAAGAGTTCGGGCGTACTGTTTGACCATGTTCTGCATGGGAGGTATATATATTCGACTCTATTTAGAAGGTACCATTTTCAATTGACCAAAGCCGGCCTTTTTCATATAGTGAACTTAGAACTCCCAAATTAGGTGCTGCTAACCCTAGTAGGATTATGTGTTTTTCTTTATTGCATGTTTTGACTGTATATTGTTAGGATTATTTGTTCGGATTAGATTAGTTCTTTTCCCGGGTTTGACCCGAATTATCTGTTATCCTTTGATTAGATTAGTTTTTTGCCTTCGGGTCCTTACCTGGGTTTCGATCTTCACCCTGATTGATTTTTCACACCATAGTTTTCTTCCTAGGGTCATGCCCGCGTTTCGTTTTAACATCTCTAGGGTAGTTTCTCCCCCTTCTGGGTTCCTCTCGGCTTGCTAATTCTATACCCCGTTTTGTCTAGGCTTGCTTTCGACCTATGTGAGAAATTTTTGTTTTTCTCAATCGTTATGCTGCCAGTTTTCCTCTAAGAATTATAGGTCAAACCAGTCCCTTGAGGATTAGAATAGTCTCCTTGCCGGAACACCGTCCTCTTAGACAAAACCTTTCCTCTAGAATTTGGTTGATCCATCCCATTAGCTCTCATCTCGGGTTTTCAGAAGTTCAGTTGTTATGCTGCTGGCATGAGTCCGACTGGGGCATTATTTCAATTTCAGCTATTTTGGAAATTTGAGATATCCGCTATTTGTTGTCAGAATGTTTACCCAGAAAGTGCCTGATACTGGTTATTTTGCTTTTTACGATCTAGGTTTTTCTGTGGGTTACCATTGATCCAAAAAGAGTACAGTTGACATGAGTTTGGGTAAGATCAGAATCAGAAAGACTTTGCAGAATATCTGAATGGCCGAAACAGTCGACAGGCATGGCAGAGAACGAAGTTAATCTGACAGCCCTGATGAGGGCTATTACTGAAATACAGCGGGCCGTAGAGCAACAGACCCAGGCTCAAAACCAATGCCAAGCGCAGATACAAGCAATTCAGGCCCATATGCCTGGTGTAAATGGACAGCCAGACAATACGAATGAGAACGGCAAAGATTTTTGGGATGACAACCAAGAACCGGAGATACCACAAGTTGCTGTTCCACCTCGGGTTCCTCGCCCGATTGTGGTAGAAGACGAAAACACCGCTCGGTCTAGAGAATCTGCACTGGCAGAAAAGATTGACCGAATGGAAAAGGTGTTGAGAAAATCCAAAGGAGTTGAGGAATATATGCTGGACGTAGGTGGTTTAAGCTTGTTCCTAGATGCAAAGCTGCCCGAGAAGTTCAAGATGCCAGAAATGGAAAAGTTCGACGGTACTGGGGATCCTCGTATCCATCTGAGAATGTATGTTGGGACTTTATCCCCCATGGGGATTGATGATCAACTTACGGCTCAGTTGTTTCATCGGTCGCTTTCTAGGGCTGCGCAAAGATGGTTCCTTTCTATAGAAGTGGCCAAAACTAGAACATTGGAGGATATAACCACCGCCTTCGTCAGTCAGTACAGCTACAACGTCCAGCTGGACGTCACTACTCGAGAGCTTGAAACAATCCGACAAGAGAATCGAGAATCTTTTGTTGACTTTTTGAACCGTTAGAGGGGTAAAGCTGCAAAGATGACAAATCGACCTTCGAAAAAGGAGCAAGTAAAGATGGTGGTGAAAAACCTACCGTCTCCGTTAAAGCATTACTTAATCACGCAGCCACTCTCCACATTCAAGCAATTGTTTGACGCCGGGGTTCAGATAGAGGATGCTATCCAGTCTGGGGATATTGAAAAAGTCGAGCAAAGCCAGAAACCACCAAGAAAGACCTTTCCTACAACCAACCAAAATCAATCCGCTACTCGCTCCGGTGAGGTGAACCTTCTGAATCCTTCTACCCACCCGACGAATAACCTTCAACAGTCAGACAATGGCCAACAGCAACAAAAGCCCATAAGGATCTTTACCTCCCTCAATATCTCTTTGTCCACCGCCCTAAATCGACTCGTTCGAAAAGGGCTTATCAAGCCACTAGACCCCATGCCCGTTCCTGATCCCCTACCGCCAAGGTTCAACGCTTGCCAATACTGCGCCTTTTACAAGGGCCACGAGCACCTAACTAACAAATGTTTGAGACTTCGGTACGAGATCTAAAACCTCATTGATAACAAGGTGATCCCACCACCATCCGTCACCCCAAAACCAAATGTCACTACTAACCCACTGCCGAATCATACTAGGCAAGCTGGGATAAATTACATGTCTCTGGGAGAATTGAAGGATCCGAGTCAGCACATCTGCTCAGCATACCTACCCCGCCCTCATGTTTCAATAATTGAGAACCAAACAGTATGTTCATTCATGATGATTAGAGGCAGCCGAGACAGAATGGAACGATAATGCCTGAGAATGGTATCGACCCATGATCCAGGTTTACCAACATGAGGAAGAGGAGCGTAACGAGGTGGATGATTGGCCGTTGGATTATCCAATTAGGCCTTATGGGTTTGGCCATGTACTCGATGGAATCACCCTTCCCTAACTTTTTGAGGAAGAGGTACACGTTGATGGCATGCAATCTTATTGGCTGGTAAGAATTGTGTTGAAATCTGATGGGGCCGAGTGGGTTAACTTTTGGGCTGTTCAAGAGCAGTAGATAGATTTTATTGAAGAGGACATCTGGGAAGAAATCGATAACACATGGGCTATCGAAGATGATCAGGAAAGACGGGAAAGGGCAGCCATTAGTGACCTAAATGATTTGTGGGCATTCGAAAGCCCTCTGCACGAAGTAAGACAGACTGATGATGTGATGCCAGGGTTATGGGACTCTGAAGACGGCGTGTAACACCTAACTAGAAGTGGACGACACTTTAAGCTAGCTCAGCTAGAGAAATGACAGTCGAGTAGAAAAGAAAAATAAAAAGAGCAAGAACATGAGGATGATGCCGTATTGAGACAGTTGAAAAGGACACATGCCAACATCAGTATCTGGGGCTTGTTGATGGCTTCGCACAAGCACAGACAAGCTATTTTGAAAGTGTTGAATAAGGCCAGTGTCCCGATAGACACAACCCCCGAGCAGTTTATTGGATTTATTCTGCCAGCCGCTGAACCAAAAGTCATTTTCTTTTCTGATAAGGATTTGTCTGCTGAAGGAAAAAGTCACAACAAGCTACTCCACATCACTGTCAAGTGCCTGAAAAAATGGGTCCCAGTAACCCTCATCGATAATGGGTCCGCCTTAAATGTTTACCCATTAAGAATAGCCATCTGCTTGGGGATGAGGCCCGACCAATTTACTCCCTGCAATCAAGGGGTGCGTGCCTATGATAACACCAGAATGGATGTACTGGGATTGGTGTCATTCGTCATTTCAGTGGAACCTTTGAAAACGTCAGTAGAGTTTCATGTGCTAGACGTCCCGGCCTCTTTCAATCTGCTGCAGGGCAGGCCATGGCTACATGACCCGAATATCTAAGCAGTACCATCCACCCTCCATCAAAAGCTGAAACTAATAAAAGATGGGGCAGTTCTGACCATTCATGGAGAGGACATCATCCATCCCCCGAGAGAAAGAGAAGGCGCAACTCTATTGGAGGTCCAACATAGCAAAGATGACGTACTGCTCAGTGGTTTCCAGTTCGACGAAGCATAGGTTGTTCAAACACTGATGAATGAGGAAGAAAGAAATGTCAACCCACGAGCTTTAATGATGATGAGAAAAATGTCCTTTTTCTCGGGCATGGGATTAGGACGCAAGCAGGAGGGAATCCCGAAACCCATTCAGGTACTGTCGACTTCACACCGTTTTGACCTTGGGTATCAGCCAACGCAGGAAGATCTGGAAGGGCTTAGAAGGGGGCGGAAGGTCAATTATTCCGGAACGCTCAATGGATACTTTGTCAAGGAGGGGGAAGATTTTTCGTACTGTGGCTTTCCAGAGCCATGGATTGACGAAAGACTAACCAAAAGCTGTCGGGGTTGGAAATCTTTTTCAACCATCAATTGTCCTACATCGAGGAAGAAGAGACATTGGAGGAAGAAGGAAAGAAGGTCAAAGAGGAAGACTGAGCTGACAAACTCAATGGTTCTGATTTGGCAATACTGTTCAACAAAAAGATGGCTCAACTGCGTATGACTGAATCAGACTGTTTCATGATGGGCTTCAGTGCACCGGCAGATTGCACCAAGCTCATCGTCGACGTAGCCACAAAGGAAGTAAAGAACTGGACCGTCGAGTCTGATGGTGTGCACATTATCTATCCCGAGTCCGGGATCGAGTCTGAGTCTGTAATCGAGAGCACATTTGTTGGTGCTCCCCTCTCTTCTTTTGCTATCAAGTTTGTAATTCTCGCTGTTTCTAATGAAATGAACGAAATTTCCGATTACTTTGCTTTGTTTGGTTTATTTCATACGCTTTCTAACGATTTTGAATTCAACGAGGTTATCCCCGAAGAAATAAAATTTTTAATAAAAAGAAAAGAAGGAATGCGTGCCCAACCAATAATTGAAGAAACTTTGTCAATAAATTAGGGTAATGAAAATAACCTGCAAAATGTTCAAATTGGTTCTTCTTTATCCTTAGCTGAACAAGAACAATTAATAATTTTATTAAAAGAATTCAAAGATGTGTTTTCATGGTCTTATGAGGATGTGCCCGAAATTGATCCCGACATCGTCTAGCACCATATCTCTCTATACCCCGATGCTACACCAGTCAAACAAAAATTAAGACGCATCTGGCTAGAATGGACTCTAAAAATCGAAGAAGAAGTTGCCAAACAAATCAATGCTTGATTCTTGATGGTAACTGAGTATCCGAAATGGATAGCCAACATCGTGCCAGTTTTAAAGAAAGATAGCCGTGTCCGAGTCTGTGTGGATTTTCGAGATCTCAACAAGGCTAGCCCAAAAGATGATTTCCCGTTGCCACACATTGACGTCTTGGTAGACAGTACAGCGGGGCATGCCTTACTATCATTCATGGACGAATTTTTCAGGTACAACCAGATTCTGATCGGTCCTGAAGACAGAGAAAAGACGGCATTCACCACGCCTTGGGGCACCTATTGTTATCGTGTTATGCCATTTGGCTTAAAGAATGCCAGGGAAACCTATCAAAGGGCTGCCACCACCTTATTGCATGACATGATACATAAGGAGGTTGAAGTGTAGGTAGACGACATGATAGTCAAGTTTAAGGATCGGGATGGCCACATTATAGCACTGCGAAAGTTCTTTGAAAGAATTCAAAAGTACAGGATGCGGCTCAACCCACAAAAGTGTGCCTTGGGAGTCACTGCCGAAAAGATGATCGGATTCATGATCACTCAAAGAGGCATTGAAGTCGATCCTTCAAAGATTAAGGCGATCTTGGACATGCCTCCTCCGAGGACCGAACGAGAAGTCAGGGGCTTTCTAGGGAAGATTCAGTTCATCAGCCGCTTCATCGCAAAGTTGACTACTACCTGTGAGCCGCTCTTCCATTTGCTGAAGAAAGGAGTTGAATTTGAATGGGATCAGAAATGCCAAGATACCTTCGATGCTTTGCGACAGTACTTGCAGAATCCACCTGTTCTAGCTCCTCCTGAACCCGATAGGCCACTGATCCTCTACTTGTCAGTGACTGACTTAGCTATGGGATGTATGCTAGCACAGGAATGTGAGACTGGAATCGAAAAGGCTGTCTACTACCTAAGCAAGATGATGACAGGGTCAGAAATACGGTACATCCCACTGGAGAAGACATATTAGGCCTCGGTTTAGGCTTCCCGAAAACTAAGGCACTACATGTTATCTTTCAATGTAAACATCATCTCTCGGATGGGCCCGTTGAAGTATCTTTTCGAAAAACCGGCACTAACAGGAAGGCTAGCTCGATGGTTGCTGCTATTATCCGAGTTTGATCTCCAATATGTCACCCAGAAGTCAGTCAAGGGCAGAGCAGTGGCAGAATTTCTAGCCGACCAACCAGTTGAAGGGGGTGAAGACACGAAATTCCAGTTTCCTGATGAACAAC
Organism: Heliamphora pulchella; assembly: GCA_032270985.1. Classification (NCBI taxonomy): domain Eukaryota; kingdom Viridiplantae; phylum Streptophyta; class Magnoliopsida; order Ericales; family Sarraceniaceae; genus Heliamphora; species Heliamphora pulchella. The sequence continues at coordinate 514 of JAULJZ010181204.1, read as the reverse complement.
TGATGAAAGTCGGGGATGACAAGTGGACACTATATTTCGATGGCGCATCCAATCGGTACGGCTATGGGATAGGAGTCCTCCTTGTCACTCCCGATGAATCACACGTTCCGTTGTCCCTAAAGCTCAACTTTGAAGTCACCAATAATCAGGATAAGTATGAAGCATGTTTAGCGGGATTGGAGGCAGCCTTAGAATTAGGGGCAAGGAAACTAGAAGTTATTGGAGACTCAGCACTGGTAGTTTCGCAATCAAGAGGAGAATGGAAGGTCAGGGATGTAACCTTAATTCTCTACCTTCAAGAACTGGAGAAGCTGAGACCGTGCTTTGAATCATTAATCTTTACCCATGTACCGAGGCTGCAGAACAAGTTCGCCAATGCACTAGCCACCCTAGCGTCCATGATTGACATACCACCCGGAGTGCGGATGAGACCTCTAATAATAGAGCAGAAAAGAAAGCCGGCATATGAGATGACAGCCGCTATCGAAGAAAGCACTGACGGACTTCCATGGTA
>JAULJZ010181194.1:0-22421 GCA_032270985.1 Heliamphora pulchella | reverse complement strand
TTTCATCATTCACGTCTTGCAGTGCATCCCGGAGGCACGAAGATGTATCACGACTTGCACCGTCAGTTCTGGTGGACAGGAATGAAGAGAGACGTGATCCGATTTGTGTCTCGGTGCCTTACTTATCAGCAAGTAAAGGTGGAACACTAGCGACCAGTAGGATTGTTACTGCCGTTGTCTATATCTGAGTGGAAGTGGGAGAATATCACGATGGATTTTATATTGGGACTTCCTCGATCGCCGATGGGACATGATGCTATTTGGGTTGTGGTTGATAAGCTGACGAAGTCGGCACATTTTCTTCCCATTCGAGTACGGGATTTGGTGGACAGATTGGGTAGGTTGTATGTTCGGGAGATAGTCCGACTACACGGAGTACCGGTGATTATTTTTTCTGATCGAGACACGCACTTTACATCGCGTTTTTGGCAGAGTCTTCAGATGGCTTTGGGGACGAGATTAACTTTCAGCACAGCTTTTCACCGACAGACTGACGGTCAGTCTGTGAGGACCATCCAAATTTTGGAGAACATGTTGAGAGCCTGCGTGCTTAATTTTCTGGGTTCTTGGAAGGACCATCTATCATTGGCAGAATTTGCATACAACAATAGCTATCAGTCCAGTATTAGGATGGCACCGTATGAGGCTTTGTGTGGTAGACTGTGTAAATCGCCTGTGTGTTGGACAGAGGTGGGAGAGATCGCTGTTTTGGGACCCGACCTGGTGCGGGAGACGACCGAGAAGATTGCAGTGATTCGTCAGCGTCTGGGACAGCATAGAGCCGCCAGAAGAGTTATGCAGATTAAAGGAGAAGACCTTTGGAGTTTGTAGTGGGAGATCATGTGTTTCTGAAGGTCTCGCCACATAGAGGGTTGATGAGATTTGGCCGTAGCAGGAAGCTATCACAACGCTTTATTGGCCCATTCGAGATCCTGGAAAGGATTGGGGTGGTAGCATACCGTCTGGTCTTACCACCTCAGTTGGCATCTATGCATAATGTGTTTCACGTTTCCATGCTTCGGAGGTATGAGCCAGATCCGTCACATGTTCTGGATTGGGCTGAGTTACAAGTTGATGAGGATGTCACCTATGAGGAACGTCTAATGAAGATTCTAGATACGAAAGAGCAGGTGTTATGGGGGAGAACGATTGCCTATGTCAAAGTTTAGTGGCTTCATCACGGGGTTGAAGAAGCGATTTGGGAGCTCGAGTCTGGGGTTCGTGCTAGATACCCGGAGTTGTTTATCTCGTGACCTTGTAGTGAATTTCGGGGGCTAAAATTCCTTAAGGGGGGAGAGTTGTGAGACCCTGTTCCGTCTCTTTTTATATTATATGCTTATATGCGTTTTGATGCACGTTGTGGTTTATCTGAGCACGCTCGGTTGGCCCCAGGGGTTGCAAGGAGTTACGGTGCGAATTTCAAAAATTCAAAAAAAAATACTTTAGAGGCCTATAAATATCTGGAGTTAGATATTTTTAAAAGATATTTTCAAAATGTAATACCTAAATTTCCTCCAGTTTTCTCTCTGGCTTCTCTCTGACTTCTCGGGGTCCCGGGACTTGGTTTTTGATGGACCAACAGTCGATCCTTGTTATAGGCATCGTGCTCTACGCATCCATTCGGACGAAATTCTATTCCGACGAAACTTGATTTTGCACACGGATCGAGGCGTCGAGTTCTTGACTCACCGAGGTAAGATTCTAGACTTTAAAGTTGTTAGAGGGTGTCGTATGTAATCTTATGCATCTTTACCGTCTTTTATTCATGAAAAGGTATTTCATGTTTGGGGAAAAGCGGGTTTCTGGTTTAAAAATCTTTCTCCGTTGTTTCGGTTGGATGAAAATGGTGTTGGATGTTTCTTTTGAAGCCTTGGTTGATAGGCTTGAGCGTGTATGAGTTCATGGGTGTGAGATGGAAGCTTTGAGGCTTCATCTTAGGTTTAAAATGGCAAAACGGTAGGTGAAAAACATTTTCTGGGCTTGTTCGGTCGATTGACCCTTTGGGTCAGTCGACTGGATCATGGTTTGTGGGTTCCATAGACTAACCCATGGGGTCAGTCAACTGAACAGTGTTATTGGGCATTTTGACGTGGATTCCAGTGTGTTTTTCAGTCGATTGGAGGGTGGGTCCAGTCGACTGAACCTGGGCTGATGGGTTGCATCTTTGAAAATCATGTTTTTGAAGATTTGGAGCTAACTTGTAGGGTTGAGGCTCAACTTTTAAAATGTTTTGATGAAAACCATGCATTTTCATGCATTAATCTCCATAGTAGATGGACTGGATCTTCTTATACATATGTTGTATAGTTTTGAACTCTTGTTTTTACATGTTTTGTTTGATCTCCATGTGGATGGATGGATCTCGATCTCCATGTTGATGGATTGGATATATATATACATGTTTAATGTATAACTGTGAAAAACGTTTTGGTTTAAAAATAATTAGATGTACCGGGATTGTGGGTATTTGGCACTAGTTGCCCTCGGTGGAAGTCCAAAAACGTGCGCAGAGTAGGTACCTTGGTCCTTCGGGTTAATCCCCGTAAACTAGGTGGTTGGGTGCTTTGTTCCCTCGGGTTTCGGGCCCGTAAACTAAGCTTTTACGTAATGGTTGCTTCGTGTAGAACTTGAATTTACCTAACTGGTCCTACGATGTGTAGGGATTGGGTAAAAGGGCAGGAGCTGTAGTTACTACATATTTCCCCTTGTGACGAAGTTGGTACATAGGATTCATTTATCTTTCTCCTCGGCTATGTGGCCCGAGTGGAGCATACTGTTTTACCGGTTTATTTTTCTCAGTGTATGTGATCTGAATGGAAAATAACGTTTGATTACAGTTTTCTTTAACTGTTGTTTGCTTTAGTTATAATGCATGGTTTTACTTGTGATCAAGTTAGCTCCCACCATATAATTGCATATCCTGCTTTACAGTTTTATAATCTGTTTCTATTGAGTTTCGGCTCATGGGTGGGATTTTATGTACAAAACCATTTTCAGGTGATGATATGGAAAATGATCTTGAGTAGATCTTGTGGTGCCCGTGGTGACGGATGGCAGAAGACTTTTGTAGTTTTCCTTTTTGGTATGCCTGTTTCTGAAGGCAGGTGTCACGCCCCAAACTCCGGGCCACGTGAAACACCCATAAATAACCACACAAGATACCCAACCCGAGAATACACTCTCAATTTAAACCATACATGCATTGTTTATAAATGCCAAATGGCAACATTATACGGCACCAACGCCCAAATAAAACATGTTATAGCATACATATAAACAAAGAGCAAAAAGGGAAGACTACAGCTCTTCCACCTCTTCAGCACCTCCTGATCAACCTGCGTGACCGGTACCTGAAGAAAAGAAAAATCTCACACCGTGAGCCAAGGCTTAGCAGATTCTAAACAACACATACCGTATAAGCTAAACATGCTCGATAAACGAAGTGCAGTTTTCGACTCTCTTTCAAGCCATTAAAATAATTTGAAAACAGTTTTAGATCACGACTCACCAGAGCCAGAAAACCATTTTCAAATGCAAGGAAAAGCGAGGATAAAAACCATTTGTCGACTCATCAGATCCTTGAAAACGATTCAAGTATTACGACTCCTGTAGGCCGTTAATATAATATTTCGACTCCCGTAGGCCGATAATACAGTTTTAAGTAAATTGGGCTATCCGTCCCAAAATGCGATACATGCAATCCATGAACACGTGCCTCTTTAGGACCTCGTTTCAGCTTTCAGATATCGCACGCACACCCACACCACTCACGCAACCCATGCAACACATATCTTCATGGACTTTCACCGAAGGACTATAGCCCCAACTAATGCATCTTTTTGGACTTTCACCGAAGGACCGCAGCCCCCAATCGCATACACCGGCTTTCGCAGCCTACCTCGTGCACCGGCTTTCGTAACCTACCTCATACACCCACACTTGCACACGTGCATCATCAACCAGGATTTACATCTATTGGATCACAAATTCATCTAAACCATTTCATACACATATGCAAACCTAAACCAGGATTTGAAGCATATAACCATGTATCAACACAACGTTCCACAAATCACGTCACATGCCTATAAAATTCTAGGTTTTAAAGCATAAATCACGTTACACATAATGATATCACCTCATGTAATTCACTTACATATTTCGTACATAAATAAACAGAGTTATAAATGTACAAACCAGTTATAAAAGCACATAGCCACATATAACCTCACACCACGACGCTACTGTCACGTAACCCAACTTCCACATACCTGAACCCATGAAGCTCACACGCGCCAACCCGATCAACAAGCGTACATGACTCGACCTAACCGAAGGCCAACACCAAACCCACAACTGTGGTTCTCACCAAAACCTCACACTTCTCGTGCATAACCATCACACACACGACCGAGCCACAACACCCAAAACCTAACCATGCACGTCAGCCCGAGGACGGCATCTAAGCAAACACTCAGGATCACAACACGAACCCCCAAAACCACCACACCATCAATCGAACCCCAAAGGAATCCACTAGTATTTAAATCAAGTAATTCCCATAAATTAATCAATTGAATACCATAGGACACCAATTAGAAACCAAGGAATCAACCCAAAACCACAAACCAACAGCCCACAACTTCAGTCGACTGGACCCAATCCCCAATCGACTGAAAAACACACTAGACAAGCCAAAATGCCCAGGAGCACTGTCCAATCAACTGACCCTCAAGGTCCAATCGACTGAATCCAAGAACACATGATCTAGTCAACTGAACCTATGAGTTCAGTCGATTGAACCCACCCTGAAACTGATTATGAGCTACGGGTTCAACCTCTAAACCCCAAATCGAAGCCTCGAAACTCCCTTTTAACATCCTCAAACATACGTACACCCAGGCCTAACACTAAGACCTCGAAAGAAACTCTCAACACCCGATTCCATCCACCGGAACCAACAAAAACCCGATATTTAACCCAAAAATCAACTTTGATACAAAATCAGATCTACATAGATCTAACCGTTAAAAACACCCACGTTTACCCATAGCACTCTTATATAGCAGTAGGGTCTAGAATCCTACCTTGATGAGTTCAAAATCCGACGCCTCGAATCACGTGCAAAATTGAGCTTTATCGGAATCAAAATCTGACTAGATAGTTGCGTAGCCCACCGTGCCAAAAGCAAGGATCCGCTGTTGGATCGTTGAAAATCGAGCCCCGGGCCCCCGAGAACTTAGAGAGAAGGCAGAGAGAAAATGGGAAACTTATTGGAGAAGTTTTGGAAAGTATCTTTATGAAAATATCTAACTCCAGATATTTATAGATCTCCAAAATATCTTTTTATTTTTAAATTTTTTTGAGAATTGCGCCACAACGGCCAACGGCCCAGGGAATCTACTCCGCATGCAAATCTAGGCCCGATCATGCATCAAAAGCAGTAAAACATGCTGCAACGAAAACAAATAACGCGCATCTGAAAATGTTGAAAAAGAAAATGGGTCAGGGTCTCACAACTCTACCCCCCTTAAAGGAATTTTACCCCCGAAATTCAACTCAACGTCAAAGCAACAAACCGTTGATCGTAATCGACACGGGCTCTACAACTCACCTCAACCTCACAACATCACCAACCGCTGCCTCAACACAGCACACCATCCACGGGATCCATAACCAAAATAGATGCAATGATGAGCTGGCCCAAAGCCTGCATACTCAGAAAGTACCTCTGCTTGTTGAAGGCGTATCAGCATCCTTCGGCACGACCGGTGTCCTAGATGAACCACGAGCTGTAAGAGAATACACTCGGGGTAACCCCTCCCTGTCCTGTCTGCCATAACTCGGCGCTGTTGGCTGTCGCACCGACTGAACTGATGTTCTCGCACTTGCCACCCGAAAAGTTCGTACTGCGAAAGGCTGCTGTCGACCCTGCACATACGAACCCACTGGTGTATCCTCTCTACTCGGCGCACTGCCTGTCTGGGGACAATTCCTACGAATATGTCCAGACTGTCCACACTCATAACAGACTGATGGTTCTCTCCCCTACGGCTACACTGGAGCCAAACTCTAGGATGGTCTCGGCTATAAACAATCCACCGCACGATGCCCCGGCTGTCTGCATCGATAACAGATCAACTCCCATTGCTCTGGCCTCCCAAACGAAGCCACAGATGGTGATGGTGCTAAAAAATGCTGTGGTCCAGATGGATAAAATCTAGGACCATAGGACTTCTGCCTCTTACTGGAGCGTCCAGCTGTCTGTGCCTCTGTACCGCCCTATGGTGTCCTGGCCTCCCTCGAAGCTCGAGTCTCAGCCAAAGCATTCTCAACCCTCGCTGGCGCCTCCATTAGCTGTCTGAACACACGATATCCCATCACAGCCACTCGCTCCTTGATTGCCGACCTCAAGCCCCGCTTAAACCTCATCGAAAGCAACTCATCTGTGCACTCCACCTCTGGTGCAAACTGAGACAAGCTCGTAAACCTGGCCTCATACTGCATGATGTCCATGGCCCCCTGGGTAAGAGAATAGAACTCCTCTCTGCATAAGTCCCTCCTCGAAGCCGAGAAATACCTTTCCAGGAAGCCTCGTGTAAAAGCTGCCTATGTGGCCCCCACTGTAGTCCTGGCATATCTCCACCACTGATGAGCATCACCTCTCAGCTGAAAGGTAACAAAAGAAACTTGCACCTCATCCTCCACAATCTGCAATGTGTCCAGGATCCGAGTTGTCAACTCCAACCACTCTGTCGCCATAAGAGGATGAGGATCTCCTGCAAAGGTAGGTGGATCCATGCGCCTGAACTACCACATCGCAACCGTAGCCCTCGCCTCAGGCACCCTCTCCCTACTAGGCTCACCCCTAGCAACCAGCTGCTAGATAGAACCAACCAGCACACGCAACAACTCCGTCGCGTTCATCGGTCCCTGGGGAGCATTAGCATCCCCAGCATCAGGGATAGGAATGTCCCCTTGGCCAGCACGACCACGGTCACAACCACGGCCTCGCCCTCTCCTCGCCGACATCGCGTCTATATGAAAGCAAAATAATACATAAGACGCAGCACATGGCATGAATATAAACGCTAAACACTTAGCATGCTATCACATAGCTACATAAGGTCATGCTAAATAACTCCACATATACCAAGGAGAACCAACAAGAATGACACGTCAATCTGGATAACCTACTCAGATTCCCTGATAGAAATCACGTCAGCTAAACGCATTTCTAACTTGGCTCCCAAGTTTGTTAACCCAGACGCCCAAAGGCAGGACTATCACCCCTAATATTCAACCCCCATGCAAAAATATACACATCGTTCATATACGACCCGAATGCTATCACTTTCATGTTATCAAAACATCTAAACACATGCAGTCAAGCACACGCAATCAACCTCACACGGGATACACCCTCTTCCCACGGCTTATATGTATTCGAACCCAGAGCTCTGATACCAAGTTGTCACGCTCCAAACTCCGGGCCACGTGAAACACCCATAAATAACCACACAAGATACCCAACCTGAGAATACACTCTCAATTTAAATCATACATGCATTGTATATAAACGCCAAACAGCAACATGACACGGGACAAATGCCCAAAAAAACCATGTTATAGCATTCATGTAAACAAAGAACAAAAAGGGAAGACTACAGCTCTTCCACCTCTTTAGCACATCCTGATCAACCTACGTGACCGGTACCTAAAGAAAAGTAAAATCCCACACCGTGAGCCAAGGCTCAGCAGATTCTAAACAACACATACCGTATAAGTTAAACATGCTCGGTAAACGAAGTGCAGTTTTCGACTCTCTTTCAAGCCATTAAAACAATTTGAAAACAGTTTTAGATCACGACTCACCAAAACCAGAAAACCATTTTCACAAGCAAGGGAAAGCGATGATAAAAATCATTTGTCGACTCATCAGAGCCCTAAAAACGATTCAAGTATTACGACTCCCGCAGGCCATTAATACAGCATTTTGACTCCCTTAGGCAGATAATACAATTTTAATAAAATTAGTCTATCTGTCTCAAAATGCAATATATGCAATCCATGAACACGTGCGTCTTTAGGAACTCGTTTCAGCCTTCAGATATCGCACGCACACCCACACCACTCACGCAACCCATGCAACACATATCTTCACGGACTTTCACCGTAGGACGGCAGCCCCAACTAATGCATCTTCTCGGACTTTCACCGAAGGATGGTAGCCCCCAATCGCACACACTGGCTTTCGCAGCCTACCTCGTGCACCGACTTTTGCAGCCTACCTGATACACCCACACAGGCACACGTGCATCATCAACCAAGATTTACATCTACTAGATCATAGATTCATCTAAACCATTTCATACACATATGCAAACCTAAACCAGGATTTAAAGCATATAACCATGTATCAACACGACGTTCCATAAATCACATCACATGCCTATAAAATTCTAGGTTTTAAAGAATAAACCACGTTACACATAACGATATCACCTCATGTAATTCACTTACATATTTCATACATAAATAAACAGAGTTATAAATGTACAAACCAGTTATAAAAGCACATAGCCACATATAACCTCACACCATGATGCCACCATTACGTAACCCAACATTCACATACCTGGGCCCACGAAGTTCACACGCGCCAACACGATCAACAAGCCTAAATGACTCGACCTAACCGAAGGCCAACACCAAACCCACAACCGTGGTTCTCACCAAAACCTCATACTTCTCGTGCATAACCATCACACACACGACTGAGCCATAACACCTAAAACCTAACCATGCACGTCAACCCAAGGACGGCATCTAAGCAAACACTCGGGATCACAACACGAACCCCCAAAACCACCACACGATCAATCAAACCCCAAAGGTATCCAAAGGTATTTAAATCAAGTAATTCCCATAAATTAATCAATTGAATACCATAGGACACTAATTGGAAACCAAGGAATCAACCCAAAACCGCAAACTACCAGCCTACAACTTCAGTCGACTGGACCTCAGTCGACTAGACCCAACCCCCAGTCGATTGAAAAACACACTGGAAAAGCCAAAACGCCCAGGAGCACTGTCCAGTTGACTGACCCTCGAGGTCCAGTCGACTGAACCCAAGAACACACGATCCAGTCGACTGAACCTATGAGTTCAGTCGACTAAACCCACCCTAAAATTGATTCTGAGCTATGGGTTCAACCTTCAAACCCCAAATTGAAGCCTCGAAACTCCCTTTTAACATCCTCAAACATACGTACACCCAGGCCTAACACTAAGACCTCGAAAGAAACTCTCGACACCCGATTCCATCCACCGGAACCAACAAAAACCCAATTTTTAACCCAAAAACCAACTTTAATACAAAATCAGATCTATAGAGATTTAACCGTTAAAAACACCCACGTTTACCCATAGCACCCTTATACAGTAGTAAGGTATAGAATCCTACCTCGACGAGTTCAAAACCCGACGCCTCGAACCACATGCAAAATCGAGCTTTGCCAGAATCAAAATCTGACCGGATGGTTGCGTAGCCCACCATGCCAAAAGCAAAGATCCGCTGTTGGATCGTTGAAAATCGAGCCTCGGGCCCCCGAGAACTTAGAGAGAAGGCAGAGAGAAAATGAAAAACTTACTGGAGAAGTTTTGAAAAATATCCTTATGAAAATATCTAACTCCAGATATTTATAGGTCTCCAAAATATCTTTTTTATTTGAAATTTTTTGAGAATCGCGCCACAACGGCCCACAGCCCGGGGAATCTACCCCGCATGCATATCTAGGCCCGATCATGCGTCAAAAGCAGTAAAACATGCTGCAATGAAAACACATAACGCGTGTCCGAAAACGTCAAAAAAGAAAATGTATCAAGGTCTCACAGCAGGTTTCGTACGCCATAAGGCGATATACTGTATGCATGTTTGAACTACATGTTTACTATTTATGAGAGATGCATATTAGATTTTCATTTGATTTCAACACGTGAATTTGAATGTATGAAAACCTATTTTCATAAAAATGGTGTTTGGTGAATTTTCACGTGACCCTGGGTTTTGGGGCGTGACATGGACTGCTCGAGAATTGCAGGTGGATTTTATTGAAGAGGACATATGGGAAGAGGTCCACAACACATGGGCTATTGAGGATGAAGAGGAAAGAAGAGAAAGAATGACAGGTACTAACTTAAATGATCTATGGGCATTTGAGAACCCTCTGTGCGTGGACGAGGTAAGGCAGATTGAAAGCGCGATGCTGGGATTGTGAAATCCCAAGAAAGGCGTAGAACATTTAACTAGGAGTGGGCGGCATTTCAAGTCGGCTCAGTTAGAAAAAGGGCAAGCAAGCAGGAAGGAAAAAGAGAAGGAACAAGAAGAAGAGGATGATGTTGTGCTAAAACAGCTGAAGAAGACACAGGCCAACATTAGCATCTGAGGTCTGCTAATGGATTTGCACAGGCACCGATAAGCTGTGTTGAAAGTTCTGAATAAAGCTAATGTATCGATAGATGCCACCCCTGAACAATTGATTGGGTTAATACTACGAGCTGCAGAGCCGAAAGTGATTTCCTTTTCTAAGAAAGATTTTCCATTAGAAGGGAAGAATCACAATAAGCCTCTACACATTATAATTAAGTGTTTAAAAAAGTGGGTCCCAATAACGCTAATCGACAATGGTTCAGCCATGAACGTTTGCCCACTCAGGACTGCAATTTGCCTTGGGATGAAGCTGGACCAGTTCACGCCCTATAGTTATGGAGTCTGGGCCTACGATAACACGAGGAGGGATATGTTGGGACTAGTATCATTTGTAGTATCAGTAGGGCCTCTAGAAACGTCAGTTTAGCTCCACGTGCTTGACGTGCTAGCCTCTTTCAATTTGTTGCTGGGTAGGCCTTGGCTGCATGACCCGAATGTCTAGGCAGTGCCATCTACTCTCCATCAAAAGCTGAAGTTGATAAAAAATGGGGCAGCACTGATCATCCACAGAGAAGATAGTATTCAACCTCTAAGAGGAGAGGGCTCGACTCTCTTGGAGGTTCAGCATAGCGAAGGGGATGTGTCGTTAAGTGGGTTCCAATTCGATGAAGCACAGGTTGTGCAGATGCTATTAAAGGAAGAGAAAAATTACATCAACCCGCGAGCAGTTATAATGATGCAGCAAATGTCTTACTTCCTAGGAATGGGATTGGGTCGTAAACAACAAGGTATTTCGGAACCTATCCAGGTATTGCCAACTTTGCACCATTTCGGTCTTGGGTACAAACTGACGGAAGAAGATTTTGAAGGGCCTAAAAGTGGACGAAAGGCTAACTACTAAGGAACGCTCAATGGGTACTTTATTAAAGAAGGAGAAGATTTCCCATACTGTGGCTTTCTGGAGCCATTGATTGATGAAGAAACCAACCAGAAGCTGCCAGGATTGGAGATCTTCTTTGGCAATCAATAATCTGATACGGAAGAAGATGAAATAGTATAAGGAAAAGAGGAAGGAAAGAAAATCCAAGAGGAAGATTGGGCAGATAAGCTTGATGGTATCGTTATGGCAATGTTGTTCAGTGAAAGGATGGTTCAGCTGCACGTAACTAACCAAGACTGCTTCATGATGGGCTTCAGCGCACCAACCAATTACACCAAACTCATTGTAGATGCGGTAGTAAAAGAAGTAAAGAACTGAACCTTAGAGTCTCGTAATGTGCATGTTGTTTGTCTTGTTGGCCTAACAAGGTTTCAACGACCATTTTGATGATAACAAACCTAAGTATCTGACTGTACAAATTGAGATCATTTATAGGAAATACATGTTAAGCATAATTAAAGATACAAAGTGAAAGCCATGAAACAAATTTAAGTCAAATATGGTGGCAACAAGTTTTCAGAACAATGCAAAAGACGAAGGATTAAAGACTTATTTTAAGTTGTAATATGTATCAAAGTTAGGATCCATGTAAGTTTACAAATCTCATGATGATATCTTTTGAAACTCATAGGAAATAAAAAATTGGAATATAAGACTCATGCATATCATTTTCCCAAAAGGATAAAATATTTTTGTAACAACCAAAGTTGATTTTTAAATAAGGAACATTTTATCAAAAGTCATTTAAAATGTTTTGTGAAGTAACCAAATTGGAGTTTAAATTGAGAAACATTTCAACGAAGTTTATTTTGTGACTTTAAGATACCAAAATTCATGAAGATCTTGTTTTCATTCAATTCCGTCATGTGATGGTCAAATCAGAAGGTTAAAAACTGAACCAACAAGGTTCAGTCGACTGGATCACTAAGATTAGTCGACTGGAAACATATTAGAAAATGAATTTGTTGAACCTTAAAGGTTCAATCGACTACATTGATCAGTCGACCGGAAACATACTGGAAAATGAATTTGGTGAACCTTAAAGGTTCGGTCGACTGACATCATTGGATCAATCGACTGGAAACATACTGGAAAATGAAATTAGGTGAACCTTAAAGGTTCAGTCGACTGACATCATTGAATCAGTCAACTGAGTGGACCTTTTTGAGATTCAGTCAACTGAATTTAAGCCCTCAGTTGACTGAATGTCCCTAAAAGTCAAATATGACTTTATAACGGCTAGTTTGACCTGATGTGTTAAAATATCTTTTTACCCTCAACGGCTAGCACGAAGTTTTGGCTATAAAAAGACCGTATTATCAGAACTTAAAGGTACCAAGAAGTTCTCTAATATCATGCTCTCTTGCTACTCATTCTCGTGCATTCCAATCTCATACTCTTGTTCATATTTGAGATAAACACTTAGAAAAACTCCTTGAGCTTCATTTGATATATTTCTTGAGAGTGAATTAATGTGCTATAGTGTTGTACTTACTTGCTCATTGAAGGAGCCCACTCTTGTACGCATTCTTCATCAAATTATTGTTAAGGCTTGATCATAGCCATGTTCAAGTAAGGGAATATTACTTGGGTTTAAGAGTTCGTACGCTCTTAGTGTAAAGGCTTCTTCGCCTTATGAAGGAAAGAGGCATATCCACCTATAAGGAGGGACTAGTAAAAATCCTCAAGCATGTTGCTAGAGGCAAGGACGTAGGCCGGTGCGCCGAGCCTTGTAAAAATCTCGATTTCATTCTCTCTAACCTTCAAACTCTATATTTGTATTTGCTTGAATATTTGCTTATCCACATAAGAACAAGAGAATATATATTGCATGTTTTAAATTGAATATCTTGAAAGAAATTTTTAAATATCCAATTCACCCCCTCTCTTGGGATCACATTATACTCACAATTGGTATCAGAGCAAAGGTCACATTTTTACCTAACAAGTTTTTGTGAAAAGATCTATGGCAAGTATAGGTGTATCCCATTTTGGAGAGGGTCAATTGTCAACAAGACCTCCTATCTTTTGTGGTGTTAATTACACCTTTTGTAAACAAATGATGAAAATTTTCATCCAAATAATTGATTGGAGAGCTTGGAGAGTGATTGTCCAAGGTAATTTCATACCCACTAAAACCGTTGAAGGAAAAGAAGTCGCAAAACTAGATGAAGAAATGAATGAAAATGGTATAAAATTACTTCAAATAAATTCTAGTGCTATGAATGTTTTATATTGCGCTCTTGATGCTAATGAATACAATCGTATCATGACATGTAAGAATGTTAAAGAAATATGGAAAAAAATGAAAATTACATATGAAAGAACACAATATGTTAAAGATTCTAGAATTGATGAAACCATTTCTAGTATGTATAGTCGTTTTACTCATATCATCAATTCTCTCAATGCTCTTGGAAAAACTTATCAATCTTATGAATTATTAAGAAAAGTACTCAAAGCCTTACCACCTGTTTGGGAAGCTAAAACGATGGCTATTTCAAAAGCAAGAAATCTAAGCATAATGACGTTGGATAAACTCATTAGATCTCTCTTGACGTATGAACTCAAGATCAAAGATAGAGTCAATGAGCAAAACAAAGTGAAGAAATCTATTACTCTAAAAGCTTCAAAAGAAAGTTCTAGTGATGAAGAAAATGAAGAGCTTGATGATGATAATATGGCTCTCATTACTAAAAGACTCGAAAAGTTTTTCAAGAGAGATAAGCACTTTGCAAGAAAATTCCGTGGCATAAGATTTGACAAGGGTGATTCAACCAAGAAAGATTACAAGAAAGATCCTCTTACTTGCTACAATTGCAAGAAAGTGGGACACATCAAGCCGAAATGTCTTCTTCTTAAAAAGAATCTAAAGAAGAAAAAGAAGGCCATGAAAGCTACAACTTATGATGACACGGATTCAAACAAGTTTAGCGAGAGTTCTAGCGATGAAAAAGTTGCAAATTTTTGCTGATGGCTAGCATGGATGAGGAGGTAAATTCTCACCCAAATTCTAATCTACTTAACTTTAGCTCCTGTAATGAATCTAGCTCTTGTGAATCTATGCCATCTTATGAAGAACTTAAAAATAAATTATATAACTTGCATAAGAAATTCTTGAAATTAGAAAAGAAAAATATAAATTTGAAAAAGAAAAATGAGAAACTCTCTAAGAAAATTGAAAATCAATCCAAAATGTTGAACGATTTAAAGGAGTCCTTTTCAAATAATCCAAAAGATCATGGTTTGCAAGTTGAGTCCCTGAAAAGAGAAAAACTTATTTATAAAGTCAAATTTGATAGAGTGACAAAAATTTCCGAAAATGGGATCTCTCAATTAGAAAAAGAAAATAAATTTTTGAGAAAAGAACTTAAGACTTTGAAAGGAAAAGCTCTTGAAAATGATGTTTCTTGTGATTTCAAAAAGAAAGTATAAAATTATTTCAAAATTATTTACAAGTTTACAAATGGTAAAGAAAACTTTGAAAAACTTTTGGGAGCTCAAAGAATGTCCTTAAATAAAAAGGTTATTGGCTATAATGGAGAAATAAGCAACAAGAAAAACTCAAAAAGTTATTTTGGGAAAGAATCCAAAGATTTTCAAGTCTTATCTTCAAGAAACATTTATGAACACAACTTGTTTTCTATGTAAGAAAACGGGACATATTAAATTTGATTGTTCATTGAAAAGAAAGAATGGTATCACAAAATTGGTGTGAAAAATTAAAGACACTAATCCTAAAGGACCCAAAATGATTTGGGTACCAAAGAAAATCACCTACTTTGTTTTGTAGGTATGCTTGAAATCCACCACCTCTAAAGAAAAATAGTATATGGATAGTGGATGTTCATAGCACATGATGGGAGACAAAACAAAATTTTTTAGCTTAAAACCTAAAGATGGAGGCTATGTAACCTTTAGAGATAATGGTAAAGGCAAAATCATCGGTGAAGGCAAAGTTGGTAAAGAATCTTCTCTTCATATTGATAATGTCTTACTTGTTGATGGTCTAAAACATAACCTCCTAAGCATAAGTCAATTATGTGATAAAGGATAGAGTGTAACATTTAGGCATGATACTTGTATTGTTGAAGATAAGAATGATCATAAAGTCTTATTTGTTGCAAATCGATTTAAAAATGTATATACCATAAATTTTGATAAACTAGATTCTTAAAATGTAAAATGCTTTTCGGCACAAAATGAAACAAGTTAGTTATGGCATAGGAGGCTAGGTCATGCTAACATGGATCTCCTATCTAAACTTGTCAAGAAAGATTTGGTGAAAGGCTTGTCCAAAACCAAATTCATTAAAAACAAAGTTTGTGATACTTGCCAATTTGGTAAGCAAGCCAAAATAAGTTTCAAAAAGAAACTAGAAATTTCTACAAATAGGCCACTACAATTACTTTATCTTGACTTATTTGGTCCTATGAATGCTCAAAGTCTTAGTGGAAAAGTATACGATTTTGTTATAGTTGATGATTTTTCAAGGTATACTTGGGTTTTATTTTTTACATCAAAAGATGAAGTACATTTTGTATTTGTCAAACTTTGTAGAAAACTTCAAAATGAAAAGGGTTATTCAATCTTACACATCCATAGTGATAGAGGAGGAGAATTTAAAAATAAAGAAGTTGAAAATTTTTGTGATCAAAATGGTATTTTCCATAATTTTTTGGCTCCTCGAACTCCTCAACAAAATGGGGTTGTAGAGAGAAAAAATCGTTCATTACAAGAGATGACTCGAACTATGTTAAATGAGCACAAGTTGCCTAAGTATTTTTGGGCCGAAGCGGTCAATACCGCTTATTATGTAATGAATCGAATTTACATAAGACCTCATCTTAACAAAACTCCTTATGAACTATGGAATGGAAGAAAGCCCAACATTTTTTATTTTCATGTTTTCGATTGCAAATGTTTTGTATTGAATGAAAAAGATGATTTAAGCAAATTCGATTCCAAATCAGATGAAGGTATATTTCTTGGTTATGCAATTAACAGCAAAGCTTATAAAGTTTATAACAAAAGAACGATGTCTCTAGTTGAATCTATTCATGTTAGATTTGATAAAGCTAATCCTTTCTCTTCCAAGCTTTCCAATGTTGATGTAGAAATCAATAAAGGTTTGGAGGATTTGCAAATCAAAGAAGATAAGGGAAAAAGCGTCGAAGTCCATATTGATGATCAAGATCAAGACGAACATGAAGTGTTGCCAAAAGAATGGAAGATTATAAAAGATTACCCTTTAGATCAAATTATTGGTGAACCATCACAAGGGGTGACTACTCGATCTTCCTACAAAAATATTAGTAATTATCTTGCATTTTTATCCCAAGAAGAACCAAAGAATATAAATGATGCACTAGAAGATGATTCATGGATAATGGTTATGCAAGAAGAACTTAATCAATTCAAAAGAATTGAAGTATGAAATTTAGTTCCTAGACCTATAAATCATACCATAATTAGAACCAAATGGATTTATAGAAATAAAAACGATGAAAATGGCATTGTTGTCCGTAACAAGGCTAGACTAGTTGCACAAGGTTATAATCAAGAAGAAGGAATATATTTTGATTAGACCTATGCACCTATAGCTAAGATGGAAGCCATACGCATGTTTCTTCCATATGCATCACATAAGAATTTCAAACTTATATCAAATGGATGTAAAAAGTACATTCTTAAATGGCTTTATCAATGAAGAAGTTTATGTTGAATAACCGCCAGATTTTGAAAACTATCATTATCCCAATCATGTTTTCAAACTATCCAAAGAATTGTATGGTTTAAAGCAAGCTCCTAAAACTTGGTATGAAAGATTAAGTGGTTTCTTACTAAAAAATGGCTTTATAAGAGGTAAAATTGACACAACACTTTTCATAAAAACAAACCATGAGGGTATGGTTATTATTCAAATATATGTTAATGATATTATATTTGGTGCTACTAACAAAAGCTTGTGCAAGAAGTTCTCATTGTGTATACAAAAGGAATTCGAAATGAGTATGATGGGCGAACTTACATTCTTCCTTGGACTTCAAATCAAACAAGCCAAAAATGAAACATTTGTGAACCAATCAAAATCCATATGAGATTTGCTCAAACGGTTCAACATGGAAGATGGCGAAATTTTGGAAACACCCATGAGTCCATCAACAAAGCTTGACATCGACGAACAAGGAAAATCGGTAGGCACTAAGCACTACCGAGGTATGATCGGTAGGCTTTTATATTTAACCGCTAGTAGACCGAATATTATGTTTAGTGTGTGTATGTGTGCTAGATTTCAAGCATGTCTAAAAGAATCACACCTAATTGCGGTTAAAAGAATTTTGAGATTTTTAATCGGTACAATAGACGTAGGGTTATGGTATCCAAAATTCACTTCCTTTAAAATGGTTAGTCATTCTGATGCGGATTTTGTCGGGTGCAAAATCGATCGCAAAAGCACTAGTGGTACTTGTCATTTCCTAGGAAATTCACTTGTCTCTTAGTTCTCCAAGAATCAAAATTCCGTAGCCTTATCAATTGCGGAAGCCGAATATGTGGCCGCAGGTAGTTGTTATGCCCAAATTTTATATATGAAACAACAACTTAAAGACTTTAAAATGAATAATGATGTTGTGCCAATCAAATGCGATAATACAAGTGCAATTAATATCTCTAAAAATCTAATATTACATTCACGAACAAAACACATTGAGATAAGACGTCATTTTCTTCGTGATCATGTACAAAAGAGAGATATTCATCTAGAATTTGTTTGCACAAATGATCAATTGGCCGATATTTTCACTAAACCACTTAATGAGGATCGTTTTATCTTAATAAGAAGAGAATTGGGATTATTGCATAATCGAGAAGTTGTATGAAATAAACTTCAAACATGAAATCAAATAAAGGAAAGTCAGTCGACTGAAATATTTCTTCCAGTCAACTGAATAGCTACTGGAGTTCATGTTTTCCCAAAATTTACAGATTAGTCAACTGAGCCCTTGTCATTAGTCGACTGAACCTTCACTCAGGCAAGTCAGTTGACTAAATGTTCGGGATTTAAAACCCTAGCCGACTGTAGTTCATTTTAACTCTCGGTTTCTCTTCATTTAAACTCTCGGTTTGCTTTTCTTTTCTTTTCTCTACATACACCATATCTCTCCTCAAACCCTTCTTCTCCACCACTCCCCCTCCTTGATTGTCCCTCATACATCTCTCGCTATCATCAAATCCTCACTCTAAACTCTTGATTCTCAACATGCCGCCTAGAACCAAGGGCGGAAAGGGCATGGGTATTGTACCTTTCTCATCGTCGGGGCCGAATTAGAGTCTCTTCTCTTCCTCTAGGGCTAAGGATCTCTATACCCATCATCTTTCATCCATAGAACTGATTTTTGGTAAGTTTTTCGACAATGAGTTCATGCATCTATATTTTCCCAACGTATGTCGTCTATTTTCTCAAATAGGTTGGGGTGCTTATATGTTTTATCAACCTAAGGGCCTATATCCTCAACATGCTTGTTTATTCTATGCAAATCTTATCAAAGAAATCAAACCTAATCCTACCGATTCATATACTCATCTTTCTACATACCTCTTTGGCAAAACATACCATTTTTCTAATAAAGACATTGCTAATCTTTTTGGTTTTGGTCAAGGCGATTTCGCTTGTCCTAGATCTTCATCAAATTAGATTATGGACTAAGAGTTTACTCCTCAATCATTTTCTCCCATGGTCATGAACGAACGAGTCGTAAACTTTGCTCTACTCCTCAAATATTCTCAACACAAACTTGAAGCAAAACTCATCCATCTCATTATCACATACAAAATTCTTCCCCGTAGTGGCTCATGCAATTACATATCCTATCTTAACTGCTTCATTATGTGGTGTATCTACACCGGCAAGCACCTTGATCTTCCCTCTCTTATTTGTACATGGATGCTTGCCTGAGAAAGCACCAAGCGCCACACTCTCCCTTATGGTGCTTATCTTACTCCTCTTTTCGAGTCATTTAGTTTCTCCCCTTCTCCATCAGCTTTCACTCTTCCTAAATCCACCGACTTCTTTAATGACAAATCCCTCCTACTTATGGGCTATCATTTACAAGATGGGGGTTGGCGTCCTAAATTTGGACGAGACCGTGACGAATCTCTTGTAGCTAGAGAGAGTACCAATGACGAGCATGCCTATGACCAGGCCGATGCCCCTTCTCCAGTGGCTGCTACCGCTCCTACTCAAGTCGATCCTCCTCTAGATCACTCCACCTAGTCTTTTCTCAAGAAATTGGTCAAATGTTTTACCAAAGAGATCAAAGGTAAATTCAAGAAAGTACAAAAATGCCTCACTTGCATAGAAGATGCTCTCGATATTCTGCCCTATCCCACTTCTTCCCCTAATTATGGCCATGATGCTGATATTAGTGGTGCTGGTGGCACAGATGGAGCTGATGACGAGGCCACCTATACCGAGGATCCCGATGACAATGATTCCTCTGGCTCTCTGGCTTTTTTATCATGACAAAAAGGGGGAGAAGGCAAAATAGCATGCTTAGTGTGCTTAATACTTCTTCGTTTTGTAAATTAAGTTAAAACCTTTTGATCAAATGGATGTATTAACTTTTTGGATTTATATATGCATGTTTTGAATGTTCAAACTTTGAATGCAGGACTCATAATTGAAGGGATAAATGTGAATGATATTTTGAATATGAATTGCTTACTGTGCTCATAAAGATAAAATCAAAAATGTTAAGTCTTCAAAATATGCTATTCCACGATTACATGCAACAATGCTTATTGTGAGAGGGAGTTTTTCAAACTCTCAAACATACTTATTCATTTATGTTTATTGTGAGGGGGTGCATTATATAGCTTTCCTACATCATTTTGCTCATTGTTTTGTCATCATAAAAAAGACGGAGATTGTTAGCCTAACAAGGTTTTAACGACCATTTTAATGATAACAAACCTAAGTATTTGATTGTGCAAATTGAGATCATTTACAGGAAATACATGTTAAGCATAATTAAAGATACAAAGTGAAAGCCATGAAGCAAATTCAAGTCAAATATAGTGGCAACAAGTTTTTAGAACAATGCAAAAGGTGAAGGATTGAAAAATTATTTTAGATTCTAATATGTATCAAAGTTAGGATCCATGTAAGTTCACAAATCTCATGATGATATCTTTTGAAGTTCATAGGAAATCAAAAATTGGAATATAGGACTCATGCATATCATTTTTCCAAAAGTATAAAATGTTTTTGTAACAACCAAAGTTGATTTTTAAATAAGGAACATTTTATCAAAAATTATTCAAAATGTTTTGTGAAGTAACCAAACATGAGTTTAAATTGAGAAACATTTCAACAAAGTTTATCTTGTGACTTAAAGATACCAAAATTCATGAAGATCCTGTTTTCATTCAACTCCGTCATGTGATGGTCAATTCAAAAGGTTAAAAACTGAACTAACAAGGTTCAGTCGACTAGATCACTAAGATCAGTCGACTGGAAACATACTGGAAAATGAATTTGGTGAACCTTAAAGGTTCAGTCAACTAACATCATTGGATTAGTCGACTGGAAACATACTGAAAAATGAATTTGGTGAACCTTAAAGGTTCAGTCGACTGACATCATTAGATCAGTCGACTAAAAACATATTGGAAAATGAAATTGGGTGAACCTTAAAGGTTCAGTCGATTGACATCATTGAATCAGTCGACTGAGTGGACCTTTTTGAGGTTCAGTCGACTGAATTTAAGCTCTCAGTCGACTGAATTTAAGCTCTCAGTCGACTGAATGTCCCTAAAAGTCAAATCTGACTTTATAACGGCTAGTTTGACCTGATGTGTTAAAATATCTTTTTACCCTCAACGGCTAGCACGAATTGTTGGCTATAAAAAGGCTCCATTATCAGAACTTAAAGGTACCAAGAAGCTCTCTAATATCATGCTCTCTTACTACTCATTCTTGTGCATTCAAATCTCATACTCTTGTTCATATTTGAGATAAACACTTAGAAAAATTCCTTGAGCTTCATTTGATATATTTCTTGAGAGTGAATTAGTGTGCTATAGTGTTATACTTACTTGCTCATTGAAGGAGCCCACTCTTGTACGCATTCTTCATCAAATTATTGTTACGGCTTGATCATAGCCTTGATCAAGTTAGGGAATATCACTTAGGTTTAAAAGCTCGTACGCTCTTGGTGTAAAGACTTCTCTGACTTGTGAAGGAAAGAGGCATCTCCGCCTATAAAGAGGGTCTAGTGAAAATCCTCAAGCGTGTTGCTAGAGGCAAGAACGTAGGCCGGTGCGCTAAACCTTGTAAAAATCTCGATTTTATTCTCTGTAACCTTTAAACTCTTTATATTTACATTTGTTTGAATATTTGCTTATCCATATAAGATCAGGAGAATATATATTGCATGTTTTAAATTGAATATCTTGAAAAAAAATTTTAAATATCCAATTTACCCCCCCTTTTGGGATCACATTACACTCACATATCCTAAGTCTAAGTCTGAGTTAGAATCTATGAGTGAGAGCACGGCTGTTTGTGCATCTCCCCTTGCTTATGCCTTCGAACTTGTAATGCCCTCTTTCTTTAATGAAATAAACGAGACCTCTGGTTACTCTGCTTTGTTTGATTTATTTCATATGCTTTCTAATGAATTTGAATTCGACAGGATATTCCCGAAAAAATAAAAATTTTAATAAAAAGAGAGGAAGAAATGCGCACCCAACCAATAATTGAAGAAACTTTATCAATAAATCTAGGTAATGGAACTAACCCACAAAATGTACAAATTGGTTCTTCTTCATCCTAAGTTGAACATAAACAATTAATAACTTTATTAAAAGAATTCAAAGATGTATTTGCATGGTGATATTACGTGTGTAATCCCAAAAGGGGGTGAATTGGGTATTTAAAGTTTTAGATTAAATAACCAAATACAAATGTATGGTCTTTAGTTCACAAAAGTATTACTTATTTTAAATCACAAATAAATTTGTTTTATAAGCAAAACCTTGTGT
>JAULJZ010181183.1:0-22425 GCA_032270985.1 Heliamphora pulchella | reverse complement strand
GCAAGAACTCCAACACATGAACACATAGGACACTTTACAAGAAGTTAGCAAAATTCTCTCCCACATAATTTTTAGACTAAGACAACCAAAATCACAACTAAACTTAATCACTAACAACATAGAATGAGGGGAAAAAATCAACATTGTGGACAAATTTTTTTCTCTTTTTTTCAAAAATTTTTATTTTTTTAATTGTTTTTTTATTTTTGAACACTTTCTCCCCCTAACCTAAACAATGCATTGCCCTCAATGTATCCAAGAAGTAAGTGTAAGGAATTTCTAAATTACCTTAATTGAAGAACAATGTTGTACGTTGATAGCCTGCAATTGGTTAGAAAGAAGAAAAAAAAGATACAAGAATAAAAACTACTAACTACTCCTATCACTATTTTTTTTTTTGTTTTTTTAGGAATCTAGATAAACTGGATTCTCCAAATCAATGGACTCCTCTTCTTGAAAACTGTTCTCTAAGAATGGCTTGAGACGTTGGCCATTTACTTTCAAAATATTACCATTCTTAGGGTTCTCAATCTCAAAAGCACCATGAGAAAAAAATCGTTTTAACAATGAAGGAAAATTTTGGGATTTTCCCTGTAATAAGAAAATTGACAATATCAACATACCAAGGTAATTTAGAAATAGAAAACAAGTGCTCATCAGGGAAAGTGTCCCTAATTGGCATTGTTTCTACAGAACCGTCAAACACAAGTCGCAATAAATGATCTGCCACAACGTTTTCTACTCCCTTCTTATCCGTAATGGTGATGTTAAATTCCTAGAGTAGAAGAATCCACTGAATCAAGCGTGGCTTAGCATCCTTCTTGGCAAAAAGATATTTCAAAGCTGCATGATCAGTAAATACAATAATAGGCGTCCAACTAAATAGGCACAAAATTTGTCAAGAGCAAATACTACAGCTAGCAATTCTTTCTCAGTCGTAGAATAGTTCACTTGAGCACTTTTTAAGGTTCTACTAGCATAGTAAATGACATAAGGCTTTTTATCCTTACGTTACCCCAAAACAGCGCCGATTGCATAATCACTAGCATCACACATAATTTCAAAAGGTAAAGTCCAATCGGGTGGCCTCATGATGGGTGCAGAAGCATAATTTTTAACATTTCAAATGCCTTTTGATATTCATTAGTCCATTCAAATGGAGCATCTTTTAGCAAGAGGTTACACAATGGTCTAGATGTAGCACTAAAGTCTTTTATAAACCTCTTGTAAAAACCTGCATGTCCTAAGAAAGATCTAACTTAATAGTTTTAGGAATGAGAAAATTTGAAATCAACTCAATTTTAAACTTATCTACCTCAATTCCCTTGGAAGAAATAATGTGCCCAAGATCAATCCCAAATTAACATTTCTCCCAATTTAGATTAACATTTCTCCCAATTTAACAAAAGATTTTTCTCCTCACACCTGACCAAGACTTTCTGTAAATTAGATAAACAATCATCAAAAGAAGCACCAAATACAGAAAAGTCATCCATAAAAACCTCTAGATATCGTTGCACCATATCACTAAAAATACTAAGCATGCATCTTTGAAAGGTGACTGGAGCATTACATAATCCAAATGGCAACCTTTGAAAAGCAAAGGTGCCAAAGGGACATGTAAAAGTAGTTTTTTCTTGATCCTCTAAAGAAATCTTTATTTAGTAATATCCTGAGTACACATCTAGGAAACAATAGAATATATGTCCAGATACCCTTTCTAAGATTTGGTCCAAAAAAGGCAAAGGAAAATGATCTTTCCTAGTTACCAAATTTAATTTTCTGTAGTCAATGCACATGAGCCAAGCCGTCACTACTCGTGTTGAAATTAATTCATTATTCTCATTTTTTACTGCAGTAATTTTCGATTTCTTGGGTACTACTTGTGTATAACTTACCCACTTACAATCAGCAATGGAATATATAATTCCCACATCCAATAGCTTAAGAACCTCAGCCCTCACAACATCTCTCATTGTAGGATTTAACCTACATTGCATCTCCCTTGAAGGGCTAGTATTGTCCTCTAGATAAATTCTGTGAGTGAACACCAATGGACTAGTTCCCTTAACACCTGTAATTGTCGACTCTATAGCACCCTTGTGTTGTCTCAAAACATCAAGTAATTTACCCTCCTGTAAAGAGTCAAGTTTAGAAGATATTACCACTGGATATGCGTTATTAGATCTCAAAAATGCTTACTTTAAATCTTTAGGTAAAGGCTTTAAGTCGAGAGGGGGCACTTGTTCGCTTGAAGGCAAAGACTTAGTAACTGTCACGCTCTAAACTCCAGATCATGCGAAAAGCCTATAAATAACCACCCAATAGCCAACACAACGGATGAAAACAATGAAACCCAAACAAGACTAAAACCGTTATAAAAACATGCTACTGAGGGTTTAGTTGATTTAAAAGAGTAGCCCAAAAGACTACAATTACGGTCCCACAAACCAAGCCTTCAAAAACAAAATACTAGTTTTTAGATAAGAAAATCTTTTCATTTTAAAAAAAGCTTAGGTTATTTCAAAATCTCCCTCGAAGCACAAAAGTTTGAATGAAGCATAACTATTTGAAAACTCTGTTTGTAAATCATTGAACCCAGCAATGACAAACGTAGAAAGAAACTACGAAAAATAACAACCAACCTATGGTTCTCTCGAAAGCATTAAAACATGCATACATCCATAAGAAATATATATCCATTACAACATATTATATCCAACATGAAATATATACAGAAAGGTATAAACAACCTATCAAGACAAAACAAAAGTCTTGTCATCAGCCACCTCCGGGCACCCTAAGGTCAACCTACAGGACCACGTTCACTTGAAAAAGGTTTTACAACAAAATCTCATACCGTGAGCCGAAACCTAATAGAAACAGACTATAAAGCTGTAAAGCAGGTTATGCAATCATAAGCATAAAGACTCAACCACATGAGCCAAAAAGGTTTTCCATCCTGAAAATTACAAGTTTTTCATCAGACTAACACGAGCCTCAAAATGATTTTACTTCATAAAACCCAACGTTTCCATCCTCAAAACCATGCATGTCGACAATACAGATAACATTCATAGTTAAGGGAAACACAGTAATTAAAAACTTGATTTTCCACTTGGATCATACAACCGAGAACAAAACGTTATTTTCCCACTCAGAACACACAACCGAGAAAAAAGAGATAAAATAAAATCCTATGTAACGACTCTGTCCTTCACACGGACAAAGACAATAACTATAGACTACTGTCCATTACCCTAGTCCTAAACTACTTAAGACCCGCTAGGTAATGACAAGCTTGATATGTATAGAGCACGCCAAGATATAGGAGGTCAGTCGACTGACCTTCCCCTTCTAGTCGACTGAAAACCTTCTGGATACCTCAAAAACCATCCACCGCCTCAAGTCAGTCGATTGGACACCCTTTCCAGTCTACTGAAACCACTCAGTCGACTGAACTTCACACCTCAGTCGACTGACAAGCTACTGCCAATCACATGAAGCACTCCAGAGTCCAGGTCAGTCGACTGGATTGCCTCCCTCAGTCGATTGAACCCTTTTGTCGACTGAAAAACTTCACCGATTCACGCATAAGTCCAAAATATACACCTGAAACATCACCAAGATCACGTGTTAACTCCCACTCCATTAACACTTAAACCATTTCCAAAATAAAACAGGTCAGGGTCTCATAGTAGCACTGGGTGGCAATTCTTCAAACTTGGGTTTCCATTTCTTCGTCTCTGTTCCCTACAAAGATTCTAACAAAGAATAAAGATATGTAATTTTTTATTCTTTATCAAAATCATTGAAATTATTCAAGCAAGCCGTAAGAGGTTCATAAAAATATGTGGCATTAAAATGCTCTTGAAAAATTGTATTCACCAAGTTTACTTCCCCAGTCTCATCATCATTATCCCCTGGTTGTTTGTAAGTATTAAAAATATTTAATTCCAAAGTCATATTACCAAAAGACAATTTCATCACCCCATTCTTACAATTAATCAAAGCATTAGAAGTGGCTAGGAATGGTAGACCTAGAATGACTGGAATCTGAGTGTGGGGATACAAAATAGATAGTGTATCCAAAACAATAAAATCTACAGAAAAGTAAAATTTATCCACTTGGACCAACACATCTTCCACTATCCCCCTCGGTAATTTCACAAATCGGTTTGCAAGCTAGTGTAATAGAAGTCGGCTTAAGCTCTGGACGAACCCATAGATAGTGTTGGTGTCGACTGTGGCTGAAACTGCAATCCCGTGGGATAAGAACTCGATCCCCCCAATTTTTGCCTTTTCATCTGGCGCCTTTCAGACTGAGCACTAGAAGCCCCTGAGGTGACTTGCTCTTCCTAACCATGAGGCTCTCTACCATTGCATTCTCTACTCAGATAGCGGCTTTCACAACCTCGGTGTAAACTCAAAAACCCAACGATGTAATCCTGTCCTTGATCGAAGGTCGAGGACCTCTTTCGAACCTCTTGGTATGAAACTCCTCCGTTGACACCATCTCGGGTGGAAACTGCGACAAATTCGCAAACTTGACCACGGTAAGATTCGCGAACTTGGCCTCGTACTGGACCACGGTAAGATATTCCTAAATAAGAGAAAGAAACTCTTCCTGATACAAATCCCATGAAGAACTCAAAAAATACTTTTCCAAAAAGATCCTAGTAAAAGTGGTCCACGTGCCATCCACGGTGGTCTTAGCAAACTTCTACCACTATCTCGCATCTTCCCGGAGCTAGAACGCCGCCAACCTGACACGTAGCTCATCCTTCCCAATCTCTAGGGTGTCCAATATTGTCGTGGTTACTTCTAACCACTCGGTAGCAACCTTAGGGTTCGACTCCCTAGAGAAGGTTAGAGGATCCAACCGTCGGAATTCCCTCATTGCTACAGAGGCCCTTGGCTCAGAAGCCCACACCCTAGCCTTAGTCACATCGGTCATCGCTTTCATCGTGGCAAGCATCTCCTGTACAACATCAACACCGCCCACTTGTTTCTACGGGACATGAATGTCCCCTTCTTTAAGAAACTGGGCATACGCACAACCTCGGCTACGGCCTCGGCCTCTACCACGTCTCGGCATCATCACTCTATGAATAAGAAGGAACAAGGAGAGATATCAAAACAAGGCTTATAACAACTCATCTCTCTCAGATAACATCGCTTTTCAATAATACATCACATAACACGGATCGTCGCACTAACACACCTTATGCAACACATAACGAGGGGAGAAAATCGAAATGACACGTCAATCTGGCTAACTCATTTGGATTTCTAGTTAGAACGGACGTCGGCCAAATGCCCTTCTAACTTGAACCCTAGACAAGTCGACCGGCTGCCCAAGGGCTAAACATATCATCTTCAAAGTCCAACCTCTATACCCACATAACTCATAGCATGCAAATGTCAAGTTATACTCAGGATCTTTCATGCTAGCACACCAAGTTATGGACGTCACACATCAATGCAAACTCTCACGCATGGACCAACCACTCCCACAGTTTCTAGCTATTCGAACCTAATACTCTGATACCAATCTGTAACGCCCAGATTTTATAACCATCAAACCTCCACAGTTCATAAGAGAAAACCCAACATAGACGAATATTTTATCGAAAGAAACCATGATTTGAAGTAAAAAAATATATTTCTCAAAAGAAGTTTGAAAGTTTTATGTAAACACCCCATGGGAAAACAAGTTTTAAAACCAAAGGCACAAAAATGACCAAACAAGCCAGACCGCTCGATCGGTCAAAAGATCGCTCGAGCGGTCTCTCTGTAGTTGTAACATTTTTACCCTAAAACAGAGAAACCGAGAGGTTCACATGACCGCTTGATAGACCGCTCGAGCGGTCCAGTTCTGGACAGTGTTCTTGACTTTGTTCTCAAAATGTGACTTCTCATATCAAAATAATTGCAAAAGTAACCTTTCATGTTATCCATACACAATTTTAGGAATAAAAGGGTATGCTAAATATCTTAAAACACTTTTTAAACCATAAGAAACTGACGTCTACTCGCTGAAAAACATACTACCAACCCAAATGTCCTATTATGCATACAATTTATGAGTACAAACGGCCTTATGGCCTTATAAAACGAATGCCAACTAAAACCAAACCCAAGGCATGATATTAAAGAATTACATTTACAATATATGCATATCTCGACGGATCTTTCTATACAAATGTAATTATATCCAAAAGCTTCACAAAAGGGGGTCTCTACGATCAGGCCCCTCACTAGACTACTTTCTTTCCATTGTCACCTGAAATGGGTTAAACAACATGAGCTAAAACTCGTAGGAACAAGACTAACAATGAACACATGCATGACATATGAGAATGGTTATGTGGGATGCACACATATGTTTAATGAAAATCATATCGTTTGACCTAAGATAAATTCCCAATGCATAACCGAATTTTGTATAAAAGGATTATCATCCCATACTCCTTAATTTTCGTGAAATTAACCAATTTACCATTCCCAATCAACCCAACACATTTTAGCATACTCTAGTTAAGGTTTTACCAACCCGGTCGTTTACAACGCACGCACACACGCACGCTTTATTGACATTCACATATTCCACCAACTCATGATTTACTAACGTAGGCACCGACGCCAGACAAGCGTATAGACTCATGTAGTGTTACACTCAACCCAGCCACACAAGCCCCATGAGGTAACGAAACATTCTATACCCCGACACGGCTAACGTCCTTTCTCGGTTCACTAGCCGACGAGCAGAGAACCCAATTTGCGTAGTTTTTTGGTCTTTCACTGTGGAGCAACTCGTGCCCAAACTTAAACAATCCTTGGATCTCAAAATCGGCCCTTTTTTAATATCAAATCACATCACACATACGAGTCCAATCCAAAATAGTTCCTCTCGCCAAACCCAACATAACCAACTCATTCATATGTTTTCCATTATTCATAATTTCAAGATTTTGGGCTTGAATCCCGAATTGACCATCTACATGGTTTAAATTCAATAGTTCACTGGTTTTATACAACAAAACCCACATTTTCAGTTGACATGACCATATGTCACATAAATTCTTGGAATAAACGTGCAATATGGTATCACAACTCTCAATTTAATCAATAATCACATCAATTTCAACATATGGGTCCCTTAATCCCAAAATCCCCAATTTTCATGGTTTAAACTCAATTTTAAACCCTAGTCCAACATTTTTCAAATCCAGTCATATCCAATGATAAAGGAAAGAGAGAATCATATTAAAACATCCATGGATCAAACATTTAACCCTTACCAACATCAAACCCTAACCTAGGGTTTTAAAAATATATTTTTCATGCCTTTATGTTCATAAATTTAAAGATACAACACATCATATAAATATTTAAGGATAGTCTTAGATCATACCTTTGGAATACTAGATCCACAAGGAAAGCCCTAAACGAGCTCCAACCATGAGGATCTCCAACCACACAATGAGAATCAAGCTTCCAACGTCTAGATTGAGTCTCCAATGGGCAAATGATCAAGATGAAAGCAAGAAGTCCCCTCAAGAAGGGTAAAAAAAGCTTCAAAAACTCTCCAAACATAAACCTTGGCTCTCACACAAGCTCTAGAGAGAGAGGAGAAAAGAATAAGGAAACCAATCCAAAACCCGTAACTTATAGCCTCTGCCCAACACAAACCGTTCGAGCAGTCTCTGCGACTGCACTGTTGACCCGACTTTGAACAAGCATAACTCCTTCATTCGAACTCTAAACAGGGTCGTTCTTGTGCTCAAATTGAAGCCCCGAAAGTCTACTTTCCAATGGTTCTAATTCCATACCAGAATTCATTTTGTACAAAAAGATATAGCCAAAATTGTGAAGGTATGCCACTTTTCTCCACACACTTTTCGCATATTTTTGTCCCGACATCCTTCGAAACCTTATTTTCTTCACCGAGCAAATCTAAACATGCATATCTGAGCTCATAATACTCTTCAATGACATATAGAACTTAAGATTTTTATCCTTATCCAAAACCAACAGTTAATCCTTCTTTAAAATAAAACAAGTCGGCTTACTACAGTTAATCAAATGCAAAAATTTTTGCATAAATTATTATTGAAAGACGTTGATAAAAAATAACAATTAGTCTCATGGAAGGAATGCTAGATACAGAGAATTTTTAGGAGATCACATTATCACCCCATCAATCATGTCCATATCCAAACCATACCAACCCCAGGATCAAATAGAACTTTAACTAGGTTGTAATGCAAGGTCAGGGTAAAAAAGTAAATAAAGAATATAAAAATAAAATTACAATTGAGTGTCTGAGAATAATTGGAATAAAAATAATGTATTAAGGACATTATTGCATACAGGTCACCACCATTTTTTTCTAGCCTTTCTCAATTATTCTCATGTCCGAATAATGAGGATTTCATACTGCATGAGTCGATGTGAGATTATCATTCTCATAATGTTACCAAGTATGTGTATTTCTGGTCAAAGAACGACAAAACAATTTGTTGTGGACTTAATACTCTGTTTCAACATAAGATTATCATTCTCAAATTAATGCCAATTTGTAAGACCCTGACCTGTTTTCTTTTTGCGATGTTTCGACACGTTGTTATTCGTTTTCGTGATAGCAAGTTTATATGTATTTATATGCATCATCGAACTTAGACATGCATGTGGGGTTGGATCCTGGAGCCGTTGGGGTGCAAATTTCAAAAAAAAATTCATAGCCTATAAATATCTAGCTTTAGATATTTTCAAAAGAAATTTTTTATTTCTCTAGCTTTCGAGGCGTCGAGTTTTTGACTCATCGAGGTAGAATTCTAGACTCTCATATCATACAAGGGTGCTATGCGTAATTGTATGTATTTTTATCATTTTAAAATGCATGAAAATCGATTTATATTTTGAAAAATTGGGTTTTGGTTCAAAATCATTTTTGGTTGTTTCGGTTGGATGGAATGAGGTTTTAAAGTGTTCTTTTTGAGGTTTCGTGGTAGTTTTGGGCTTGGGTACGTCTATGGGTGTCAAAAAGGAGTTTGGTTGCTTTGATTTTGGGTTTGAAAGGGGTGTTCCAGTAGCGAGAATCAATTTTTTTCGCGGTCCAGTCGACTGGGCTGGGCTGTTCAGTCGATTGGGTCGATAGTAGGGTGTTTTAGTCAACTAGAGGTGATGATCTAGTCGACTGACCTGAGTTTAGGCTTTCTGTTTCTTTTTCAGTAGCTTTTCCGTCCACTGAATTATAGAGTTCAGTCGACTGAAGTGCTGTTGGAGACTATTTTGTTGCTTTGGGTGGTCGTGTTGAGGTCGCAAGGGTTTGTTTAAGCTTTGTTGTCATCCTCGGGGGTGACGTAGATTTGTTAGACGTGGTGTTTATACGTTGTGGGGTGTGTGATGTGCTTGGGTTTTGATTTTCTTTTCTAAAAGGTGGGTTTTGGGAAAAGGATAATGTATTGTGATAACATTTGTGAAAATCGGGGTTTGAGGGTTTGGAGCTAGCCTTCAGGGTGGAGTTTCATCTTAGTGTTTGTTGTCGTTTGGGTTAGCTGATGAGGAGTTTGTGTCGAGTTATGAGGCATGTGATGTCGTTATATGTTGTTCGTGGTTTTGTGCATATTAACTCTGGTTTTATTTGTGCATGTGTTGCATGAGTAGCATAAGTCGCATTTGTAGTATGTGACGTGATTTTGTAAGACGTGGCGTGAGTCCATGGTTGTGTGCATATATACTTTGGCTTTACTTATGCATGCGTTGTGTGGGTGGTATTTGTTAACTCTGGTTAATAATGTATAATGACGGGCGTATATTCGTCCTACCGTGAGAACCTGTGAAGATGTTTTGAGCATTAAAATTTTGGTTTTAAGGATGCATAATGAGGGGCGTACATTGGTTCTATGGTGAAAACCGGTGAAGATGCATAATGAGGGGCGTACATTGGTCCTGCGGTGAAAACCCGTGAAGACATGTGTGTTATGTGTGTTGCGTATGTTAACTCTGGTTAATGATCCAATATATGTTAACTCTGGTTAAAAAGGCATTAGTTGGGGCGTACATTGATCCTTCAGTGAGAACCCGAAAAGTTGCATGTGTTGCGTTGTGTGGATAATATATGTTGTGTGGTAAGAGTTACACGTATTGCGTCGTGTGGGTGGCACATATTATGTATGAATCATCATGGGTACTATAGAACTGTTTCTGGGGTTCGTGAGATGTACCTATGTTGCATGTGGGGCTCATGAGAGTCGATCTATGCATGTGAAGCGTTGTAACATACTTATATGTATATAAAATCATTTTCAAACTATTTTCAAGGCTCTTATGAGTCGTGATGTAAAACTATTTTCAACTTATTTTTTAGGCTCAGGCGAGTCTTAACATACATATTACTCTGCTAGCATGTTTAGCTTTTATTTCATGTTTGTCTAGTTTCTGCTAAGCTTTGGCTCACAATCTAGGATTTGAAATGTTTTTCAGGTACTGGACTCGCAGGTTGATTCGGAGAACCCGGAGGGGAGGAAGATCTGTAGTTTTCTTTTTTGTTTCTTTTTGGACCTTGTATGTTTACATATTTTAGGTGTTGGAACCGTGTATTGTAAGTCTGTTTGCGATTATATTTAATGCATGTATATTTTTTTTTATCTGAGAGTGAACATCGGGTTGGGTGTTATGGATGGTTGTTTATGGGCGTTTCACGTGGCCCAAAGTTTAGGGCGTGGCACGATTACTTGTTGCCGATTATACCTAATAATGTGGAATTATGATGGACACCCAAAATAACTTGAGATTTTGTGATTGTAGTTTTTCTTTCACTCAGATATATGGACATCCAAAATAACTTGAGATATTGTGATTTTAGTTTTACGTTAATATACATTATGTACATGAGTTCAAAATGGTTTTATTATGAGAAGTTGAGAATCATTATTTATATTATGTACATGAGATTAACCGGATCTCGTGGGATAAAGTTTCAACTGAGGATATGAGATTATGATGATGTACATATATCTCACCATTTTGCATATCATCTATCTTGAACATTATGACAATGTACATAATGTACATTAATGAAACATTAATGAAACCATTTTGAACATTATGCTAATGAAACCATTTTCAACATTATGATAATGTACATAATGTCACTGGCAATTATGTTCATTTTCTACAATCACAAACTCTCGTCCTGTAAAATGAGAAAATGAGAAGTTGAGAATGTTAGGATCCTGTATTACGAAAAACTTGAAATACAACCTTCCATATAAAGCCTTGTTTTCAGGTTATATTACCAAAACCTGCCGAAGCAAATATAGAATCATGAGATAGCCTCCCACTTGAATTAAATGCAATGATAAAGTCTCCATAAATAATCCTTTGCAGGTGCTGTAATATTGAAAATAAAATCTGCTTAGCAATAAATGTTATCAAATTACATGGATAACTTATTAAGGGTATAAAGTCCCAAAAAGTATTAAAAAAACCTCGTGGGATAACAGTTTATAACATGGGATTTTTTCTCAACTAAGTTGCCAAAATAGGACCCTAGACTAATTAACCCTAATTATAAAATATAAAGAACAAAAGAGGAGAGAGAGAGAGAGAGAGAGAGAGAAATTTTGTATGTTTTGAAGTATTTTAAACACATGGCAAAAGTTGCCTTTTGTAGACAAAAAGGTGCCTATTGAAATAGGCATAAAACCAAAAGACACAACCCTTTACTTTAACACCGTTGGGATGGTTTTGAAATTCAAAACCCAATAAAATATATATAATATATGTGGAATTCAATGAGAGAGAACTAATATTAATGGAAGGTAGAATTGTCAAAATTATGCTTTTTCGAACTATTTTTCAACTAAATTCAACTATCAAAAATAATTATATTTTTTATTTAATAATTTATCCTATAGTAATTAAATATTATAAAAAAATGTGATATTATTTACCTTCTATAGTGGTGGAGTTTAATATTGCTAAAACTAATAGCTTTTAAATTATAATTTATAGTAGAAGTTGTAAATGTTTGATATATATGCTAGTTTGTAGCTGAAATTAATTGTTTATAAAAAAAATAATTATAACTCGTAACAAAACTTGTAAGTGTTTAGAAATGATTCTTAAACTAAAAAGTTAAATCGTTCTAAATGATTCTAAGAGTTTAAGAACTAAAAGCAAAGATTATGTATTATAGATTCAGACCGAACCAAACTAATAAATGAAGGTTTGGCTCCGATTTGGAATTGTGGTTTTAAAGGTTAAGTATTAGTTGCATATTTTTTGTTTAAAAAATCATACATTTATTTGTTTATTTGTTTTATTAATTTTTTTTCTCTTTATATTATTTTATTTCGTCATTTGTTTTATATTATTACTAAGAGATTTTATCATATTTATAAATTATGAATTATATATTATTCATTTGTTTATTTTTTATTTTTTACTAATTACCAATGTTTTATGAATTATATAATATTACGATGCTATGAGAAAAATAAATAAAGAGAAATAAAGAAAAGAGAAGTTGTAAAATAAAATAATTAATATGTATTTTATATATATAATACATAATATAATACAAATTTAATATAAAAAAAATAAGTATAGGATGGGATTGGATCAGTTCTATATAATTTTTTAAGCTTAATCTGTAAATCAAATCACAATAAACGGTTCTTAGGCATTTAGAACTGAAACCAAATCGTTTACCCAGAAAATCGAACAAAGCCATACGATTTATTGGGGCAAGGCAAATTGTTGCTCTCTTTCTATGGTATATGTATGAGTGAGACTAGTTGAACATCTTCAAAAAATTGGTAAAACACATACAAGATGGAGACCATGATGGCGTTGAGGGCTGCTAAAATCAATTGCTTATAAAATATAGTTGAAAAAATAATAATTATAGTTTTTAATAATGATTGTGAGTATTTAAAAAAGATGTTAATTTGTAGCTTAAATTAGTTGTTTATAAAAAAAAAAACTTATAACTTGTGACAAAAATTGTAAGTATTTAAAAAAAATATTTAAGAATTAGTCTTTTTTTTATACCTCATAAAAGTTTTAATCCTACCAAAGTTTTTGACTAATTTTAGTTCCATCGTAAATCATGATAATTTTTTATGATTGATTTGCCCATATTTAAGATATTTTACTTTCCTTTTTATCATATTTGAAATTTGAATTTGCTGAATTTACAAGGCTATTGAATTTTGAACTTGTCAAATATTCCCTCAATATGTTAATTTTATCCTTATAGTGGTCAATGAGTGATATGAAATCCCATAAATCAAGGTGGAAAGCAAATAAATTCAAACTGGAAGACCAGTATGAAACCCTATTAGCACCAACACACACATTCCCTCTCTCTCTCTCTCTCTCGTGCGCGCGTAGTCGCTGCCGCTGTCGTTGCCCCTTCTCCTCCGACATCCAACCACCGTGATACAAGTTGCAAAGACATAATGTTACTCTTGTCGGAGATGGATACATAGGCAGAGGAAGAGCGACGGAGCTGGATCTTGTCGGTGAGGATCAAATCAGCATCCTTATCGGAGATTGATACATAGCCGGAGTGCATCGAGTTGAAAACTCTAAGAAAGAAGCCCTTGCTTCGCCAAGGATCACCATCATCACTGTCGACAAGCAACGACACGGCGCCGATGACCTTGCTTAATGGCAGTTGAATCGGGACGACGGCTCAAACAAAGGCAACTCATTGGCCTTCAACAATAGCGATCTCTGCGTCGTTGAGGCCGAGGCGCCGATGACGATGAATGGTATTTCAAGATCTCGCCGCCATCACTCCTTCATCGCTACTCGTGCCTCTAGATTTGGATTCCTCTGTCATCGCCGCTCCCTCCTCATTCGGATCTGGACTTTTTTGCCCCCACCGCTTCTCACTCCAGATCTTAACTCCTCTTTCACCGGCGTTGCGATTCCTGTAAGAAATTTATCACTTTAAGTTGTCGCTTTAATTAATAAATTTATCACTCCTCTGTCAGCCAGCATCGTTATCGCTGTGAGAAATTTATTACTTTAATTTAACTGATAGATTTATTACTTTAATTTTTTGAGAAAATTCCTCTAAAAAACTTTCTCAGTTTAATGGCATGAGAAATTTTTTCTAGAATTTTGAATTGATAAATTTATTAATTTAATGGAATGAGAAATTTTTCCAGAATTGTAAACTGATAAATTTATCAGTTTAATAAAATGAGGAGATCGGCGCCGGATAAAGTGGAGGAGATTGCTGGAGAAGGAGTTGTCGGCGTTAGCGCCGGAGAAGGAGTGGCTAGCATCGGTGCTGGAGAAGGTGGAGTTGGCAACGACAACGGTGATGATAGGGACGGAGGATGAAGCCGGCAATGGAGCTAGGGTTGTGGTGTCTACAGCGCAAGATTTTTTTGGGAGAATTTAGGTGAGATTTTTGGGGTGAAATTTTTTATTCCCGTTTAGGAAGAAATTTGGTCAATGAAGTATTCTGAAGATTTAATTTAAGGGTATTTTTGGTAGACGTTAATGTTGTGGGACTAAATTTATCAGAAAAAGTTAGACAGAACTAATCCTTAAATATCAACTGATTATAAGACCTATCCCAAAATATTTCTTAGAAAAATAATATTTTTTTACTTAAACTTAGTAGTTAAAAACTATAAACTACAATGAGAAGCAACAACAAACACCACCCATATAGATGGGTATTTGAAAGAGCTTGTTATACTTTATGCGCCTCTTGCTTTGAAACATACTCCACAAAAGCAGTCTTTGGTTTCAAAACCTCATTGGAAATCTCAAGCTCTTAGTGCCTTGGGATGTCTAAAGAAGTTGGCTTTTAAGAGGTTTAGCATGTTCAGAAAAAAAAAAAGAATAAAAAAAAAAGATTATTTGCAATAATTTTTGTAGTTGCTTTTTTATTTTTTGCTTTTTGATTTTTATTTAAATGTCTAAAATATCTTTATTTTTAGCTTTTAAGTTATAATGTTTGTGATATTAGCATGACTTTTTTTTTGTTTTTGTGAGTATGGTTGACTTTTTTATGTAAGGGTATTATAGTAATTTTGTTTTAAAAAAAGTTAGGGTGTTTGGGATACGTGTTGCTTTTTTTCTTGGATTAAGAGGTGAAAAAAAAAGTTAGTTAGCTTTTTTTAAATCAAACAGTGCAACTTAAAAGCTGATTTTTTTTTTGCAAAAAAGCCAACTTACAAAGTAACCCAAACTGGTGTTTAATCTGTACATAACAAAAAAAAAATATGGGCCAGTTAGTAGCAGGACATTGAAATCTCAAATATAATAACTAGTACAATTACTGTAGAACTAGAAGTCGAGACAAAAAGCAATTAAATTGGCGAAGTTAAAGAAAAAATTGAGAAATTGACTAGAATTTTTTTATGAATTTTTTTTAGAAACTAATTTCTTTTACAAATTTTCCTTTTTAGTGCCACCTATTTTGGCACATTGATTTTTTTCTAATTAAGAATGCAAATTTTTATTTTCCTTATTTTTTTCCTTGGTGAGCAGAGAAGTTGCCTAAATTGATACTTTTCAATTATGATTTATTTTTCTACCAAAATTAGAATTTTTAACTAGTATCAATAAATATGTAAGCTTAAAGGCTATTCATATTTTGCATCACAATATTTAAGATTCTTTTTATCTTCCCTTGAGGATGTAAGATTCTTACTTGTGGATTATACCGTTTTTCTCATGCTAAAACATTATTTAGACTTTTGGAATATTTCGTTGTATCAAGTGGTATTAGAGCAAAAATTTATCTAGTTCAATGGCACAAAACGAAGTAAGAAACACAAACCCTATTGATAGTGATCATGGGGGTGATACCTTATGGGATGCAATTGAGATGCAATAACAACAGTTTGCGGGATGTTAACCACATTTGACTGAAATATATAATCTAGTCGTTGGGTTGAATCTCAATGCCAACAATAGGGCACTGTGGGTTGATCAGAATCTGCTAAGGGAGTTTTCCAAAGACAACCTTTAACCAGGAGTAGGTTCGCGCTAGAGGATTTTTTCGAGGCCAACTTGGTATCCAGAATGCCAGGAGACATTCTTGTTATCCATCCGATAATGATGAAGAACCTGATGATAAAGAAGTACAACATGTGGCTTAGCAAACTAGAAGGTAACTGCCTCAGCAATATTGGTTTGATGACTATCAATTGAAGTGAATATTCCCCAATTTAGTGGGAATCTACATACTGAAAGATTTTTTTGATTGAATTTCTAAGATTGAGCATTTCTTTGGGATTGGAGGCTACTGAACTAAATATGGTGAAATTAGTCACTTACAAATTAAAGAGTGGTGCTGTGGTTTGGTGGGATCAATTCCAAATGAATAAACAACGACGGAAAAAATCCTATTAGAACATAGAGCATAACGAAGCTGCTCCTTATGAATAGATTTGTTCCATCAAATTATGTGCAACATCTATTCCAGTTATATCAAATCATTCGCAAGCTTCAAAATTGGTGTTTGATTATACAATAATTCTTTTACATTTAAATCGCAATAATAGGATTGAGACATGAGGTCGGCAAGTAAGCAAATACCTGAATGGTTTGAAGTCATCCATTCGAGATAAGCTTGGGTTATAAGTTTTATGAATCGTATAGGAGGCTCATAACATGGATCTCAAAGCATAACAGTTCAAGTGAAAGTCAGCATATTCAAGAGATGCACCTAGAAATCCAAGCCCATATGCTAAGCTAACATCCGATCACCGTTCCAATGTTATAGGTGCTGCAAGCAAGGCCACCGCTCCAATGTTTATTCATATTGTTGGTTGGTGAATCTAGGAAAAGAGGATGGCACCAATGCTAGAAAAGGGTGCAAAACATAAGAATGATTCTTATGATGGTGTTGAGTATGCAGAAAAGGATAAAGAATGAGTCAACTGTGTAGTGCAATAGACACTATTTGCACAAAAAATAGGACCATAGTCAACGTCATAGTATCTTTCGATCTAGCTGTTCATTCAATTAAAAGGTTTGTGATTTGATCGTGTATAGTGGGAGTTGCAAGAACTATATTGCAAAGAGACTGATAGATCATCTAAACCTACCAACCAAAATCCATCCATCTCCATATAGTATTGGTTGGATTAAGAAGGGCCTTGCGGTGAAGGTAACTGAAATTTGTCGAGTACCTATTTGAATTGAGAAGTGTTATAGTTCAGAAGTTAATTATGATGTAGTTGATATGGATGCAAGTCATCTATTATTGAGTAGAGCATGGCATATGATGTGGATATTACTTATAGGGGTCGGGATAACACCTATTATTTTAATGAGAGTGTCTATAAAGTTGCCATGGGTCCTTTAAATCAAAGGGTGTCTGTCAAGCCGTTTAAAATAGATAAGCAGTTACTTTTAGCTATAGTTAGTTCAGAAGCTAAAAATGGGGAGCCCATAGTAAAACAAGCTCAAGTAGTGCTGGAAGTAGTTAAGTAGAAACTGGCAAATACAAATGCCAAGCACAAAAAACCTCCCCATAAACCAAACGCACTGAAGTGTTTAAGGAGAAGATTCAGTGATGGTAGTAATGCACAAAGAGATGGTTCTAATAGGAACTTATAATAAGCTAAAGCTTAGAAAGTATGGTCTATTCAGAATTTTGACAAAGATCAATGATATTGCTTATGTGATTGATCTACCCGATGACATAAAGACTTCAAAGACTTTCAATGTAGCTTACCTATTTGAGTATCATGCTAAGGAGCCGCTTTATCCAAATTTGAACTTGAGATTACGTTATCTCCAAGTAAAGGGGACCGTTGTAGGACAAGTGGCCAAGACACTTTTAGAGCAATTAAACCGGTAGAAGTCGAAGAAGAAATTGATACTAGGATCTTCTTGTTTATGGAAACTTTTAGTTTTAGAAACTATTTTCTTTTAAGATTTTTTCATTTTAGTGCCATCGATTTTGGCACATTGATTTTTTCCTAATTAAGACTACTATTTTTTAGTTTCCTTATTAGGATTTATTCTCTTAGTAAAATAAAAAAAATTAACTGGTATAAATAAATGTATAAGCTTAAAGGTTATTAATCTTTATCATCAATAATATTTAAAGTTTCTTTCTTCGATTGATAATTCAAAATTCTTGCTCGTGAATTCAAGTATTTATCTTTTTTGCTAAAATGTTACTAACCTTTTGTGAAATTTTGCAGCGTCAACAATCAAGTATTTTGGATTCATGCGAAAGAAAGATTAGCAAAGGAAATTAGGATTGTATATGTTAAGGCCCTGTTTGGGCTAAAATTGGAAATTTTGTTTATTTTTGTCTTTTTAAACTTTTTTTCATCTTTTAACTAAAATTCTTTACTTTTTCGAATTGTCTTGATGATATAACTGAAAATTTTTTAAACAAATGATGAAAAAATGAAAAAAGTTGACTGAAGATGAAAATAAGAAACATAATATTTGGCTTATTTACTTATTTTATTTTACTATTATTTTTATTTTTAGTAAAAAACTTTTGCGATTAGTTAAACTATCCTAAATGGGACTTAAAATTTCTTCTTTTTTTGGGAGGGGAGATTACATAGAAAGTAAAATTCTCAGGAAAAAAAAAATTGTCGATGTGGTGTAAATTCCTCACTAATTATTAAGAGAGGAATTAACAAACCTTCCTTCAAGTTTTCATGTAAGAATTAATTAAGCTCATCGTTGGTGATTCGCGCTGAAGAACATTCAGGACCTAGTGATATATTGTGGGCGTGCCAGGACGATTACGTCTAATTGTATTGAAAATAACACCAAATTTAATTACTAACTAGGCCGATCGTGCGTAACCCGAAGCAAAAAACTATTGGTTCGAATTTTGCTTCAATGAAGAGAATTTCTATTAATTTCTGAGTGTTTTTGATAAAATAATAAGCACAAACTTGCAAGGAAGAACGAACAAATATTGAAATGAATTCAAATGAAATTTACCAAGATCAGTCGAAACAGAAACTAGAGCTAAACTTGAAATCAAGACAAAAAAATTGAATTAAGGACTGAAATATGAAATATAAAGAAGCTTGGGGCTTGGATGTGGAGTTTGTGTATGTTTTCCCTTGCCTAAATGCTCTATTTATAAACCATTCAAATAACGGTTATTCCTATTTGCCTCCACTTCTTTCTTCAACGGCTACTTTCTTTATTGACTTGTTCCCCTTTCACCAAGTGTTCATGTCTAGGGGTGCAAACGAACCAAACAATTTATGAACAGCTCAGGCTCGGCTCGATTTAAGCTTGTTTTAGTTCATTTAATAAATGCATTGTTCGTGAATACAAAACTAAACTCGTTTATTAAATGAGTCTGGCTCATATAAACTTGGGTTGGCTCATATAAGCTCGTGAACAGTTCATTTAATAACTCGGTTCAATTCGTTAAAAGCTCGTTAAGCTCATTTAAGAAGATACATAAATGCACTTATAAAATTATGATTTTATACTGCCTACACCTCATTTTAAGCAATTCAAATTTATGCACATTACTCTTTTTTGTTTTTTAAATGGAATGATTAAAAATAAGAACTAAATTTGATTCCTTAATTTCATGAAAAGGAACTTGATTTTACTTTTAAAAAAACTTGAATATAAGCTCAAGCTCGAGCTAGCTCGTTTAGATCATTCGAACCGAACTTGACCATGTCAATTTTTAAACGCACCGAGCTCGAACAAATTATTGAACTGTTATTCGAGTACAACTCCAAAAAAATTTAAGCTCGTAAAAGCTCGGCTCGATTAGGCTCGGCTCGATTTGTTTGCACCCTTAACTATGCCAAAACTACGTTCTTCTTTAATAGCCCACATATATCCGACTTTTACCTAGTCAATAACAACTTCTCCTTTTTTTCCTCTCCAATAGCTATTCTTTCCCCTTTTCCTAGGAATCTTCAAAATTCGTCTGTATCGCTTGGTGCCAAATAAATTTACAGATATGATCAAAATAATGCCCACTTAAAAGAGTCCTTTGGAGTTTTGAAAAAAAAGATCATTGAATATTTGATATCCTTCTACCTCCTTTCCTCTGTTATCCTCGTAAATGCTCAAACTCATTAATATAGCACTTATGTCTTTAAATATTGTTTCTTTCAACGTGCCATTTATTCATGTAGACCTTCTCTCTCTTTTCATCTAAGCTTTTTTTCTTTTGCAACAGCTCTCTTATCAGCATCATGGCCTCCAAACGTGCGAATGCCACTGACAGGGATTCGAATAGTGTTGTAAACCAAGTGAAGGATCGAATTTTGAAGAAAAAGACCCCATATTGTGAATCAAATCATGATTTCCTATGGCTTTCGGACTCACCACCTCCATCAAATGCTTTGGATTAGGGCCCACGTTCAAAGATCAATGCTCGGCCTATCTCTCTCCATTCTTCCCATGTATTGAAGGCCAACTACCTCTCCCCCTCCCCACTCCCTTTTGGGATCAATATTTCAAAGTTAGCCACTCAAGCTCTAGCATAGCCTTAGAAGCAACTACTACAACTGGGTTGGCCATCTTCTAGATTTAAAGGGTGAATTATGGAGAAATAGGAATTTATGTTGTCCTCCTCAGTCGATAGATATCCTTTCAAATTGGACAAAGCCTTGGTATTCACTGCTCTGCAATTCTGGAGTCCTTCCAATTCTTTTTTTTTTCAGTGCAGTCCTATGTCCCCTACTCTCCAAGACATGGCTTTTT
Organism: Heliamphora pulchella; assembly: GCA_032270985.1. Taxonomy (NCBI): domain Eukaryota; kingdom Viridiplantae; phylum Streptophyta; class Magnoliopsida; order Ericales; family Sarraceniaceae; genus Heliamphora; species Heliamphora pulchella. The sequence continues at coordinate 1,713 of JAULJZ010181183.1, read as the reverse complement.
TAGTTGGACTTTGCCCCCACGATGAAGAAGCCAATGTTTTGATATCTTGCAAAGACATTTCATTTTCTTACCCAATTCGAAAACATATCCTATGGGCAATTTTTTTCTATAAACTAGGGTAAAAGTTCCTCCCCTACTTTTAACTCTGAACACATCGTCTTTTTGATTAATTGGCTAAACAAATTTATCTTATGAGTTCCCTCCCTCAAAATTACCAAGGATTTTCACTGAATTGGCAAAGACCTTAGCTTTTGCTAATAGCAGAGGGGCATAGAGGGGCAAAAGTGGTGTTATTAAAGGGGGTTGTCACTATGAATTATTGGCCATGGGGCTTAAGGCGGTCGAGGTTCTATAGGGGGTAGAGTCCGCTACAATGGAGGTAGCTGACTTATGCCGAAAGCTTGCTCTGGCACTTTTGGTCCTTGTTCATCTTTACCGTGGTTTGAAAGAATTGATTGACAGTCTTTTCACCATCAGCTCTGGTCCTATTAGGATTTTGTAGATGTGGCCTTGGAGCTACTTCCTTAAGTTTCATCTTTCTTTTCCTTCTATTCGTTCTCTAAAATGCCTTACCCTCCTTCCTTCAAAACCCAAGTCCCACACTTTTGATGAATGCTTTGCCCTTTTCTATAAAGGCTTGGTAACCCTTCCTAGTCGATCATGGCTACCCTTTCTTCGGTCTCTCGGTCCTTCTTGGCTTCAAACCCATTCTGCCCACCTTCACGATAATAATCGAAAACAAAAAAAAAATGTTTGGGCTAGCTTTCATATCTCTCGCAACCTTCCCTACAACTTGTGTTTTACCCCAAATAATAAGAATTTTTGCGTAGAATTTTATAATCTTGCTCAGCTTTCTAAGCAGTTCGGCCTCACCTAACTGATTCCTCTTTCCCCTCTTGATTTCTAGAATGATTCCTTCTCAGGCCGACCCATTCTTGATATGAAAAAGATTAAATTAGTGAGTCGTATTTTCCCCGCCTTGAAGAAATCCATTAATCTTTCGGCTTTTGACAAGATCCCCGACTCTACATTGGATTTTGACACCTGATGGGCCTTTTTTATTTAAAATAATACCATAGCTTTCATTCTTCATTTTGAAGAATTCTTTAAATGTAAATGAAACCCTCTGGACCCTGAGATAATAACCAAGGCTAGGCAAAGTCGGCTGGTTGAAATATAGGTCCATCAAAGAGATAAGGTAAATGCAACCTTCTTCAAGGTATGGCTGTCCTTGGGAAAGGAAGTTCCTCTGGTTAAAACTTTCTACAAACCTTTTGAGAAGTCAATTCCACCTGACCCTCCGATGGGTGCATTCTTTTCTTACATAGTTCAGAATCTAGGAGTTTACGACTAGCTGCCAGAAGTCGAACAAGTGATAATTTCCAAAATCCATCCCCCCTACTGGGAGGTCGAGGATGCCATTCGTCAAGGCGTGATCTGTTTGATCCCTATGAAAGGAGTAGGTCAGCCTGTTCTTTGCTTATTTGCTATTGTTTCCCTTGACTAATTTTCTCTTACTCTCAGGTATGGCTCAACCTAGATATCTTGTCACGCCCCAAACTCCGGGTCACGTAAAACACCCACAAACAACTAACCCGAGAATACACTCTCAAAATAAAACATACCTGCATTGTAGATAAACGCCAAACGGCTTACATTACAAGGCTCCAACGCCGAGAAACATGTAATAAGCATACATGACAGACAGAAACA
>JAULJZ010181164.1:0-22429 GCA_032270985.1 Heliamphora pulchella | reverse complement strand
AGTGGTATTAGGAGGTTGAGGGTGAGCCTATTGAAAATCCGAATATATTATGTTTTTTGTATGGTTTGATAGTAGAGATTATGGGTGAGTTGGTTGAAAACCCAATTACGTTGGCTTCTCTTTTAAATATTCATCTTCTAAATCACCCAATTCACAATCTTGATCCTGTGCATCCATTTGTAGGTAGAAGAACAATATACACTATTTGAAAGTGAGTTTTCATTGATTAGTGTACACAATTGGCACCTATTTGATGATAGATAATGAAAACACCATTTGAAAAGAGATTAGATTTTTGTATCAAAATAGAATCATCATTCTCTACTAATTAATTTTCCTTGTGTAATCTTTTAAGATTATTATAGAAGTATTAGCACTAAAAGTTTTAAAAAGAAATGAATACATTGGGATACTATTTCTCTTAATGTTGTGTTATTGAATGTTATAGGTGAAGGCACTCTGGAATAAATTTAAAAACATGAGACTTGAATTTTTATTATTGTCAATATTTCTTATAATAACTCATTTTATATTGTTCACATTTCATGCACGTATAACAAGATTTTGAAGAAATTATATTTATACTTGTAGATAGGGATACAAGTTGACTTGTTTAATCATGGTATTCCAAAACATGATTTGGCCAATGGACTTTTGATTACTAGGAACCCATTGTATGAATTAGACGGAGTACCATTGGGTTCAGGTTATTGTCAAGTATTTATTCAAAAAGCAAAGAAACCTAATGTCCGTTTGGAAAGGCTTCGCAAATGGATTAACACAGTTGGAGAAGCGGTTGGCCGATATATTGCCTGGTAATATTGTGATGTATATTGCAACTTAATTTTATTAGTTCATGTATATATACGTGTATTGTATTATTTAAATACTTACCATGTTTTAAAATATTTTTAATTGATTTTCAGGTGTTAGAGAAGGAGAAAGATTGAGTGATGGTGGGGCAAAACAATTAGTGATGGAGAAAGATTTATTTTGGATTGTACTGGTTGAAATAAGAAATATTTATTTTGAGTTGTACTTGTTAATGGAACTTAAATATTGTTTTGAGATATTTGATACACTTTTTAATATGTTTTGATTTTTATTTGATAAATGTGTACTTTTTAAATATTTTGATACGTGAATGGATATAAATATTGTTATAAAGAGATAACATTTGATATATTATTATAGATTAATGAATGAATGTTTGGATGTGAATTGATGGATAAATTTTTATTTTTATTCTTTGCATCAAAATTGTTACTGTCGTTAAAACCAATAATATTTACAACAGATAGGTATTATGAACACATGTTGCGTTGGTATTTAGCCGTTGCAAAAGGAACACATTTGAGTCGGCACAAGGCCGTAGCAAAAAAATTTGGACTTATATATTTTTTTCGTCGAGAGTTATACTGTAGTAAGAAGTTTTTTGCGACGGCAATCATGCAGTGGCAAATAACTATATATTTAAAATAGTATTTGCAACGGCACTGTGCCGTTGCAAAAACATATTTGTAAATAGTATTTGCGTCGGCCACTGTGCCGTTGCAAAAACACATTTATAAATAGTATTTGCATCGGCCATTGCCGTCGCTAAACAAATACAAAGTCGTCACTACCATTGGTGACGGCAAAAACATGATTTTTAATAAGTATTTGCGTCGCAAATATTGCCGTTGCTAAAAGCATAAAGTGCCGTCGTAAATGTTTGCGACGGTTACATGCCGTCGCCAAAACCCTTTTGCAACCCGAACAGTTGCCTTCCCCATTTGCTGTCTCAATGCCGACGCAAATATCCTTTTGCGACGGCAGCGAGCCGACGCAAAAACCCCCTTTTCTTGTAGTGTCCTCTCCATCTGAGTTACTGCTATTATATATTATACCGAAACTAGGTCAGTCATTTAATTTTACTTAGCATGGTCAGTTGCCTAGATAGTAAAATTAAAAGAAATTGGCATATCTGGTCTTATGAATGATAGTAGACGTCCTCCCATTGAGACATGCTATTTTCAGGTTACCATGCTGCTAGCGAATTAATTTTAAAATGGTAGAGAGAATCAAATTAAAATAAATTCAAAGTTTTGCTCATCATAATTAATGGTTTCTTTTTAATTATGTGATTCTTATGATTAAAATAGATTTCAATCTACTCACTTTAATACTTAAAGAAAACAAACTAACGGAACTGAATTTTGTTGACTGAAAATGTAACTTGGATATAGTTTTAACTACTAATGGTATTCTTTCAATACCAGGAAATGTGTTTGTTCCCGAAAAAGGTTCTTCCTCGGGGCTAAAAGGCATGAAGAAAAATGAAGTTCAAAAACAAGGAGACACGATTTCCAAGGTAGTTAGTGGGCCATAGACTGGTGTGAAAAAGCCGAAAGGCAGATGTTTTCACTGCAACCAAACGCGGCACTAGAAAAAGCTATGTCTAGTATTTCTTAGAAGGCAGAACAAACAAGGTAATTTCTGTTCACTGGTTGTGGAAACATGTTTAGCGGTGTTATCTACCAGTACCTGGTGTGTAGATACGTGAGCTACTAATCATGTCTACAATTCGTTGTAGGGGTTCTAGAAAACCCGACAACTTAGTGATGGAGAGATTTACCTGCATATGAATAATAATACAATGTTAATAGCAGTTGTAGTAGGAGATGTCACTCTCAGTTTTGATAGAGATGGGGTTTTACTATTGAGAGATTGTCTTTATATACCTGTCATTAGAAAGAACTTAGTTTTTGTTTCTGGATTGGCTAAATATAGATATTTAGTTTATTTTAATAATTCTGTAGTTATTAAGGATAATAAATGGGTTATCTGTTCTGGTACATTGGTAGATGATCTTTATATTATTACTCCAATATCTCCTACATTATAGCTGACTGAAATGAATAACATATATAATTTACCATATAAGAGAAAGTTTTCTTGTTTAATGAATCAAACGTTTCTTTGTCACTTACGCTTGGGTCATAATAATCTAAAAACGATAAACGACTGGTAACAGATGGACTTTTGAGTTCATTGGAAGTGAAAGCACTTTCAGTCCGTGAATCTTGTTTAGAAGATAAAATGACCAAAAGGCCCTTTTCGACCAAAGGCTATAGAGTTAAAGAACCGTTGGAGCTGCTTCATTATGATGTGTGTGGTCCTATGACAATCCGGGCTAGAGGTGGTTTTGAGTACTTCATCAGTTTCATTGATGACTACTCAAGGTATTGATACATTTACTAGATGCACTGTAAGTCTGAATACTTTGAAAAATTCAAAGAATTCAAAGCGGAGGCAAAGAAGCGTCTGGGTAAAAGTATCAAATCACTACAATCCGATCATAGTGAAAAATATCTCTTTGGAGAGTTTAAGGACTACTTGTCATCAGAGGTGATTACATCCCAGTTGACTGCGCCTGGCACTCCGCGGCAGAATGGTGTAGTAGAAAGAAGGAATAGAACTCTTATGAAAATGGTAAGGTCCATGATGAGTTATTCAGGTTTACCCAATTTATTTTGGGGACTCACTTTAGAGACAGCAGCTTACATTCTGAACTTGGTACCTTCTAAGTCAGTACCTTTTACTCCCACAGAATTGTGGATCGGATGTAAAGGCAGTCTGAAATATATTCGGATTTGGGGCTGTCCAGCACATGTGCTAAAGGAAACGCTGGTAAGTTGGAATCGAGGACAGAAATTTATTTCTTTGTAAGGTATCCCAAGGGAACGAAGGGTGGTCTATTTTATAATCTTAAGGATCATAAGGTCATTATTAGCTCCAATGCCCGATTCTTAAAAGAGGATTATATTATGGATCATAGGCCCAAAAGCAATATTATTTTTGAAGAACTAAGAGAAAATATCAGTAAAATAGAAGAACAAGTCACTGATATCCCATTACCTTGTCATAGTGGAAGGATTATCGGGACTGGTGCAAATCAAGAACATGGTGCTGATGCACAGGGTTATGATTCTGCACAGTGTGTTACTGCTAGTACACAAGTATAGGTAGTGCCTCGTCGTAGTAGAATGGTTGTTCATCAACCTGACCTGTATATGTTCTTGGGAGAGTTTTGACAAGATCCTGGCAGAACTAGATACCGAGCCCTGTAACTACAATGTAGTACTTCAAGACAAAGATGCTGATCTTTGGCAAAGGGCTATGAATTTAGAGATAGAATCTATGTATTCCAATCAGGTCTGGAAACTTGTAGAACCACCCAAAGGGATAAAATCAATTGGATGCAAGTGGATCTACAAGAGGAAGAGAGGAGCACACAGGAAGGATGAAGCATTCAAAACTAGGCTTGTTGCTAAAGGGTTCACTTAGGAAGAAGGGATCAATTATGAGGAAACATTTTCACTGATAGCTATGCTTAAGTCTATCCGATTTCTCTTATCCATTACCGCTCATTTCGATTACGAAATCAGAAAAATGGACGTCAAGACAGCTTTTCTTAACGGAAGTCTAGACGAATGTATCTATATGATACAACCAGACGGATTCATTGCAAAAGACCAGGAACACATGTTGTGTAAGCTTAAGAGATCTATTTATGGACTTAAGCAGGTATCGAGGTCTTGAAACACTCGGTTTGAACAAACCATTAAGTCTTATGGTTTTGATTAAAGTCCAGATGAGTCTTGTGTGTACAACAAGCGTGACGGAAGCTTGGTGATCTTCCTAGTACTTTATGTAGATAATATCTTGCTCATTGAAAACGATGTGGGGGCATTATCTACAGTTAAAGTATGGTTATCTGGGCAGTTCGATATTAAGGACTTGGGAGAAGCCAGTCACATCCTTGGGATCAAGCTTATGTGAGATTAGAAACAAAGGATGCTGGGCTTATCACAAGCAAAATATATCGATGATATTTTTGCTCGTTTTAGCATGAAGGATTTCAAGAAATAGTTTCTCCCTTTTAGGCATGGAATCACTTTATCCAAGGATCTGTGTCTTTAGACACCTGATGAGATAAAGAAGATGAAAGCGGTTCCTTATGCTTCGGCAGTAGGAAGCCTCATGTATGCTATGTTTTGCACTAGACCCAACATCCGTTTTACCGTTTGCATGGTTAGTAGTTATCAGTCTAACCCAGGGCAGGAGCATTGGACTGCAGTGAAAAAATATAATCAAGTACCTGAAAAGGACTAAGGATTATATGTTGGTTTACCAGGCAGACAGTCTAGTACCTTTGGAGTACACAAACTCAGATTTTCAGTCAGACATAGAGCTTATATCAGGAGACAACCTTGCAGATTCTTTACAAAGAGCTTACCGACTAAGACTGTTGATAGTCATGTAGAGGGCATGGGAGTCAGATGTATGACATCATGATTTTGAGTATAAGTGGGAGATTGTTAGGGTTGGTATACTGAAAATCATGTTTTTAATATTTAATTTTATTTTAATAAAATTAATTTTTTATTTTATGAGAATCTTTATGAGCAATGTATGTGTATTATTTTTTTAATGTTATGCATGATGTCCGATATTCTGTATAGTGTTTAATCTGGTGTGTAGAGTATGGTTTGCACACAAAAGATCAGATTTTAGATTCTTGCAAAATATAAATTTTATGTTCACAGTTTAGATGGAAATAGACTTACAATCGGTACGACTATAGTACAGAATTTTAATAGGCCTATCTTGGTTATGGGGAATAGATAATAGCGTCGTCTATTATTTCGACTCTCTGTGCTAGTACACTTTGTGTGTATTGAACGGGACATTTAGGGTAATTAATTTTATACTTACTATATAAATTAATTCACACCCTAAGGTTATTATGAATACTGCTTATCTTCTTAATCTTAAAATAATTATTGATTTGCATAAATTTAATATTCGTTGTTTTGATTCATTAGAGGGTGCGAACTTATATGGGTCTATATTCCTAGTGAATTAGATAGCGGTATTATTTATATGAAAAATATTAATTATTGACAGAATTCACATCTCGAAAGATCGGGATTGACGATACCCGCTTAAAGAAGCTTATAAGTTTTGACCGGGCCAAATCTTGCAGGTGGATTTGATTATCCAGCGGTCAAATAAGTTAAGCGGAAGGGTTTAAGGAATATCAAGATGCCGATTAAATTAAATTGTCAGTAATTAAATTTAATTGGTACGTATCGAGAATATTAATGTGGGGAGAAATGATAAGTATTTAATAACATGAGCTCAATGCTATATGGTCTTGAGATTATGGGTCAGAGTGCAATTATAGTTATTTAGTGGTATGAACTGTAATTTAGTATTTTATGGAAATTGTATAAATCGTTGTTGATTTTTCATAATTACAGATACCGTTATGAGGTTTACTTAATTGCAAAAACCACTGATATGTGTCTGTGTTCCACTGGAAGTCTTATTCATAATTACTCCATAGGTTCCTACTGTAGCCCTATAAATACGCGAGTAGGATGATCCAGTTTCATAACTTGTCTTCTACGACTAAAACTGACCTGGTTATGTCGATATGAGTTCTCAAAGGATTATAGCCAACACTATATCTGGGAATTGCATGAGAGAATATAGTTGAAGATTTGACAGGAGTTTCAACTCGGATTCAAATCGTAGTTAAAAATTTGACCAGTAAAAAGGTATTCTTCTAAATTAACTTCGGACGCACATGTTTTATTTTGATCGTTCGTCATTAAAAGTTTTATCTGGAGCCCGTTTTGGCATTTGCCTGTCCAGTTAAGTTTTTTCAGATAATCGTTTGCAAAAACAAAGATCTTGGCAATTTTACCTCTAACAGTAGACACCGTACGCCAACCAGCACTTGCGCGGGACCCTGTACCTATACTGCCTCCCCCAGCTGTTCCTGAACATGTAGCCATATTCTCAGAATTTCATAGACTCCGACCACCGACTTTTTCTAGGGAAGCTAACCCTCAATGGGCAGAAGGATGGCTCTGACAGATCAAAAAGGTGTTAGATACTGTAGACGTACGCAGAGAAATCGATTGAGCGGCCCTAGCCACGTATCATCTTGAAGAAGAGGCAGATCACTGGTGGAACTTCCTCAGAAACGTTAGGGAAGTCAACACCATGGCATAGTTCGAAGAGCATTTTCTCCAGAAGTACTTTCAGATGTCCTGAAGCAGGACATGATTCAACAAATTTTGGAGCTGAAACAAAGCAAGATGACCATCGCCGAGTATACCGCCAGATTCGAGGAACTAAGATGTCATGTCACCACCATCGCTCCCACCGAGCTATCCCGAGCCCGGCGCTTTGAGTGGGGTTTAGAACCCGTTATCCGAGAATATTTGATTGGCATGCACCTACCCACGTATGCATAGGTCGTGGAAATTGCTCTACTCTTAGAGCGAGAGCTTTCTATTCCCGAAAGGATTTTTAGGACCATGCCGGAACCTCACGAGGTGGACCAGTGCGTCAACAGCCCAACCACAATCGCCCGAATATGGGACCTTATCAGAGAAACCAGCTGATCGGTAGAGGTAATGGGCAGTGACAAGGAGGAGGTTACGCTTGTTTTGGATGTGGACGAGAGAGACACGAGAGGTCAGAGTGCCCTCAAGAACAGAGGAGAAACAGCCAAGGACTCTGGCAAGTTCGAGTTCAGCAGTATCCCCAACAACAATACTAACAACGACCTCAACAATAGTATCAGCAACAGCTGCACCAGTAATACCAGCAACAACAACAGTAAGGAGGGCAACGCTTGCCCAATCAGTAGCCCCGACAGGTAAGGCCCCAGCAGCCTCAGAGAGGGAGGCCAGCAGGAGTTATCAATTAGGGTCCTCGAGGACCTCAACAACAATTGCAGCAGGGTAGAAATGGGAACCACAACAACAACGGAGGTTAAGTCTTCGCGATTTAGGGACAAGAAGAGGAGGAAGACTACCAGGTGATCTAAGGTATGTTTGCACTCTTCAACACCTTGGTGAAGGTTTTATTCGATTCCAGCACATCATATTCATTCATATCTGCTGCATACATGAGATCCCTACACCTAGAATTAGAACCTTTGTCTCAATCTCTATGTGTGGTCACTCCAGTAGGAAGTCAGGTGAGGATAGATCACATCTGTAGATCGTGCACACTATGCTTAGCCGACAGCAGCTTGTCTTGTGACCTATAGGTTATGGATTTAGTCGATTACAACGTCATCTTGGGCATGGACTAGTTATCTTCCCATCAGGCCTTAATTGATTGCCACCAGAAGAGGATTGAGGCTTACACTGAAGATGGAATCCCAATGCAGATTCAACGTGAACGACGAGATCCCCAGATGATGACCACACGCTAAACCCGACACCCTAATATCTACAGCCTAGTAGCCTGCTTACTAGCTATCACTGACCTTTAGCCCGAGGTAGAGCTGCCATGGGCAGTATACGAGTACAAGGATGTCTTCCCTAAAGAACTCCCAGGTTTGCCACCACGACGAGAGATCGATTTCTCAATCGAGCTTCAGCCCAGAACCGCACCCATCTCTATCGCCCCACACCGCATGGCACCTACGGAACTCAGAGAATTGAAATAACAGTTGGAGGAGTTACTCAGCAAGGGATTCATTCACCCCAGCACCTCACCCTAGGGGGCACCAGTGCTCTTTGCTAAGAAGAAAGATGGAACCCTCCGATTGTGCATCGAATATAGGCAATTGAACCGAGTAATGATTAAGAACCGGTATCCTTTTCCACGTATCAATACCTTTTTGACCAGCTCAGAGGCTCAACACACTTCTCGAAGATCGACCTCAAATCTGGGTACCATCAGTTGCGAGTGAAGGAAAAAGATATATCGAAGACCGCTTTTAGGACCCGATATGGCCACTACGAGTTTGTAGTTATGCCTTTTGGCCTCACGAATGCCCCTAGAGTGTTCATGAGCCTGATGAACTAACTCTTCCAACCTTACCTTAACCATTTTGTGGTGGTGTTTATTGACGACATCTTGGTTTACTCCGATCAGAAGAAGAGCACAAAAAACAATTGAGAACGACCCTACAGACTTTGAGGGAAGCACAACTCTATGCCAAGGACAGCAAGTGTGAGTTTTGGTTGAACCAAGTAAAGTTTTTTGAGGCACATCGTATCTAAAGAAGGGATAGCAGTAGATCCAACCAACGTTGAAGCAGTTATGGAATGGAGGCAGCCAAGAAATGTATTCGAGATCCGCAGTTTCCTTGGCCTCGCTAGTTACTATCGATGATTTATCTAAGACTTTTCAAAGTTGGCAAAGCCCCTGACCCGATTTACTCAGAAAGGAGTGAAGTTCGAATGTGATGAGAAGTGTGAAACATCTTTTAAAGAGCTTAAGAAGAGGTTGACAAGTTCCCCCATCTTGGTCATACCAGAGCACGACATCAGATACACTATCTACTGTGACGCATCGAAGGAAGGTTTGGGATGTGTATTGATGCAGAATGACAGAATTATAGCATACAGAACGAGACAGCTAAAACTGCATGAACAAAACTACCCTACTCATGATTTAGAATTGGAAGCCGTCATTTTTGTATTGAAGTCTTGGAGACATTATCTGTACGGGGAGAAGTTCGAACTGTTCACAGACCACAAGAGCTCGAAGTACCTATTATCTTAGAAGGATCTGAACATGAGGCAGTGTTATTGGGTCAAGTACCTTGAGGATTACACCTACACCTTGGCCTACCACCCTCGGAAGGCCAACATAGTAGCCGACGCATTGAGCAGAAAGACGAGACCTTAGATGGCCTGTATCGCCGCCCAAGAGTGGAAGATGATGGAAACGCTTGGAGATTTTCGCTTGCGACCGACCGAACTGAAGGAGGGATCTTGTTTTGTGTTGACAGTGACGACATCCAACCTACGTCAGCAAGTTCTAGATGCGTAGAAACATGACCAGGAAGCCGAGTATATCCGATAGCACCTAATAACTGAAGAGTCAAAGCTTGGATGGACAGTAGATTAGCATACCTGACGTTTCAAGGTCGACTATTTGTTCCCAACATCAACGGAGTGCGAGAGAACATCTTGATGGAGTTTCATAGGTCGCCCTTTGTAGTTCACTCTAGAGGAACTAAGATGTACCAGGACCTGAAGAGGGAGTATTGGTGGAGCGGTATGAAAAAAGATGTCGCTGACTACGTCGCCCGATGCCTCACGTGTCAACAAGTTAAAGGCGAACATTAGAAGTCGGGAGGAACCCTACAGCCATTGAAGATACCAGAATAGAAATTAGAGCACATCACGATGGACGTCGTCACTGGGTTACCAAGATCGCCTCAGGGACACGACGGGATCTGGGTTATTATGGATCGCCTAACCAAAATTGCCCACTTCTTGCCAGTTGGACCCTCAGACACCTTAGAAACCTTGAACCAGAAGTACATCCAAGAGATAATCTGCCTGCACAGGATTCCAACTTCTATCATTTTCGATCGAGACCCCCGCTTTACATCGCGGTTTTGGCGTAGTTTACAAATAGCTTTGGGAACGGAGCTTTGCTTCAGCACAGCCTTTCACCTTCAGACTGATGGACAGTTCGAACGCACCATTCTGGCGTTAAAAGATATGCTGAGAGCTTGCGTCATGGATTTCAAAGGAAGTTGGGAGAAGCACATACCGCTTGTCGAGTTTGCTTATAACAACAACTACCAAGCCAGTATCGATATGCCACCATATAAAGTGCTCTACGGCCGGTCGTGAAAATCATCCTTATGTTGGGCAGAGACTAGAGAGACCAGTTTACTAGGACCAGATTTCGTGCTTGAGACCACCGAAAAGATCATGTTGGTTCGACAGCGCCTTACTACCGCTCAGAGTCGACAGAAGAGCTACGCCGACTAACGACAGAGACCTTTGGAATTCAATGTAGGAGACCACGTGTTTCTCAAAATCCACCCGCGACGAGGAGTGATTCAATTTGAAAAGAGAGGGAAGCTATCACCTAGGTATATCGGCCCGTTCGAGATCCTAGCTAAAGTGGGAGCAGTCGCCTACCTCTTAGCCTTGTCGCCTCAGCTTGTAGACATTCACAACGTATTTCACGTCTCGATGCTGCGAAACTACGAACTTGATCCGACCCACTCCCTCAACTGGGAGGAGCTCCAAATCGATGAAGATGCAACTTTCGAAGGAAGACCGGTAAAACTCCTTGGCCGTCGCGACAAAGTGCTTAGAGGAAAGATTATTCTGCTCGTATGCGTGTTATGGAGACATCGAGAAATCGAAGAATCAATTTGGGAACGCGAGGACGCCATGCGAGTCAACTACCCACAGTTATTTACAAATGAAGGTACAACACAAAATTTCGGAGATAAAATTTATTTTAAGGGAGGTAGATTGTAAGGACCCATTTTGTGAGACCCTGACCCGCTTTCTTTTTTTGGCGTTTTCGGACGCGCATTGCGTGTTTTGTTTGAGCATGTTTTTACTGCTTTTGATGCATGATTGGGCTTAGATACACATGCGGGGTAGGTTCTTGGGACCGTGGGCCGTTGTGGTGCAAATCTCAAAACTTTTCAAAAAAAAAGATATTTTGGAGACCTATAAATATCTGGAGTTAGATATTTTCAAAAGATATTTTTTGAAACTTAATTCCTAAGTTTCTCATTTTTCTCTCTACCTTCTCTGTAAGCTCTCGGGGGTCCGGGGCTCGGTTTTCAACGATCCAACAGCGGATCCTTGCTTTTGGCACGGTGGGCTACGCAACCATCCAGTCAGAATTTCATTTCGACGAAGCTTGGTTTTGCACGTGGTTCGAGATGTTGAGTTTTTAACTCACCGAGGTAGAATTGTAGACCTGTATGTTTTATAAGGGTGCTACGTGTAATCGGGTGTATTTTTACCGGTCGGATTGTTGTAGATTTTACTTTGTATGAAAAATGGGTTTTTCGGTTTAAAATCTATTTTTCATTGTTTTTGGTTGGATGGAATCAACGTTTGAGGGTTTCTTTTGAGGTTTGGGTGTCAGTCTTGGGCTTGCGTATGTCCGAGGAGGTTAAAAGAGAGTTTGGTAGCTTTGATTTTGAGTTTGGATAGTTGTTGGATGGTTGTGGGAAGGTTGGAGGTTAAAAATTTTCTTAACAGGTCAGTTCCTCGCGTAGGACCGCTTGAGGGACCGCTCAAGCGGTCTAGGGGGCGGTCTTGGGGAGTTCTCAGGTTGCCTGACTGCCCGCGGTCTATTTTTGCTAGTTTAAAATTCATTTTTAAAATTAATGTATCTCTCTCATCCGGACTCGGAATTGGTCATTTTTGTGTTCAAATTGAAGCCCCGGAAGTCTTCTTTCCAATGACACATTTTTCACTTGAAAATTCTATTTTTAGAAAAAGTTATGATCAAAAGAGTGAAGGTATGTCAAGATTTCTCAAACGTTTTTCACCCGTTTTTGGGGGAATGTTTGGGAAAAGATTATTTTTCATCCTTGTGAGCTCTTTGACCAAATTTCTTGTTTCTTGGGGTGCCGTGGGCTTGTGTTAGACATGTGTGGGTGTCGTGGGCTAGTGTGGTTCCTTTTGGTCGTGTTAGGGCCTTGGGAGTTGTTGGTGTTTTGTTGTTTGGTGGTTCGGTGGTTGGGTTTTGATTTTCAATTGGCATCCTATAGTATTCAATTGATTAATTTATAGGAATGAGTCAATTCAAATACCTGTGGATTCCTTTTGGGGTTTGGTGCATTGTGGTTTCAGGATTCGTGTGGTGGCCCCGGGTGTTTGTTTGATGCCGTCCTCAGGTTGACGTGCGTGGTTAGGTTTAGGTGTTGTGCTTGTGGAGATGTTTGTGACCTCGCGGGTCGAGGGGTTTAGAGTTGGCCTTCGGGCTAGGCTTGGTTGTTCTATGTGGCTATGTGCTTTTCTAATGGGCCTTATGCATGTTATAACTATAGCTTATTTATGCGTGGATTTGTAAAGTGATTTACATGGCTTTCGATAGCGTTATGTGTAACGTGATTTATGCTTTAAAACCTAGGGTTTTATAGGCATGTAACGTGGTTTGTGATACGTAGTGGCAGTACGTGATTTTATGCATTTAAAATCCTGATTAGGGTATGCATAGGTGAATGGAATGAGGTAGATGGTTATGTTAGCTCTGACTACTGGTGATTATGTTAGGGTTACGACCCTTCGATTTTTGTCCGATAAGATTACGATAGGGTTATGACCCTTCAGTTAAAGTTCGTAAAGAAACGTTTGATAGGACTACGGTCCCTCGGTGCAAGTCCGTAAAGAGGTGTTCGATAGGGTTACGATCCTTCGGTTAAAGTCTGTAAAGATGCATTGACGGGGGCTACCGTCCATCGGTGAAAATCTGAGAAGATACATGGATTGCATGTACTGCATTATGGGACGGATAGACCAATTTTGAAACTGTTTTAAGAGTCGTGTGAATCACGATCTAAAAACCCTTTTCAACTATTTTCTAAGCTCATGTGTGCGAGTCAAAACATGATTTGTATCCTCGCTTTCCCTTGCATGTAAAAACTATTTTCAAGGCTTGAAAAATAGTCTAAACCTGTAAGTTGATTTCCTAGCATGTTTTGTTTATATTGCATGTTTGTCTAGTTTCTGCTGAGTCTTGACTCACGGTGTGGGATAAAATATTTTCAGGTACCGATCGCGTAGGGTGATCTGGGTTGCTGAGGATGCGGAAGATCTGTAGTCTTCCTTTTTGTCTTTTGTTACATGTATGCTTATTATATGTTTTCCAGCGTTGGGGCCGTGTAGTGTAAGCTTTTGGCGTTGGAGCCTTATGTATTGTAGCCATTTGGCGTTTATATACAATGCATGTATATTTTAATTTAAGTGTGTATTCTTGGGTTGGGTTGTTGTTTGGTTGTTTATGAATGTTTCACGTGATCCAGAGTTTGGGGCGTGACAGATTGGTATCAGAGCTCTGGGTTCAAATACCTGAGCTGTGGAAAGGGGGTGCATTCTCGTATGAGGTTGATTGCGTGTGCTTGACTGCATGTGTTTAGATGAATTGATAACATGAACCTAATAGCATGCGGGTCATACGTGAATGATGTGTATATGTGAGCATGGGGGTTGAACTGTGGGTTTGATTAGTCATGCCTTTGGGCATTTGGATTAACAAACTTGGGAGTCAAGTTAGAAACGCATTTAGCTTACGTGATTTCTAACAGGGAATCTCAGTAGGTTATCCAGATTGACGAGTCATTCCTATTGGTTCTCCTTGGTATGTGGGGTTGTCTAGCATGAACCTATGTGCTTATGTGTTAGCATGCTTATGTGGTTTATGCTATATGTTGCATCTTATGTGCAGTCTTCTTTCATATAGACGTGATGTCTGCAAGACGAGGGCGAGGCCGTGGTCGAGGTCGTGGTCGTGCTGTTGGCCAAGGGGATGTTCCTATCCTTGATGCTGGGGATGCAAATGCTCTGCAAGGACCTGTTGACATGGTAGAGTTAGTGCGTGCGCTGGTGGGTTCCATCGGCCAGTTGGTTGAGACCATTAGAGGTGAGACCGGTCGGGGGAGAGAAGGGGTGCCTGAGGCGAGACCCACTGTAGCGATGCCAGAGTTTAGGCGCATGGATCCGCCTACCTTTGCTGGAGATCCTGATCCTATTGTGGCGATTGAGTGGTTAGAGTTGGTGACGAGGATTCTCGACACATTACAGATTGTGGAGGATGAGTTGCAGGTTTCTTTTACCACCTTTCAGCTGAGGGGTGCTGCTCATGGTTGGTGGAAATATGCCAGGAATATTGCAGGAGTCACTTGGGCAGCTTTTACAGGAGTATTTCTGGAGAAATACTTCCCAGCGTCGTAGAGGGATTTGTAAAGGGAGGAGTTCTATACTCTTACCCAGGGGGCAATGGACGTCATGCAGTATAAGTCCAGATTCACATGCTTGTCCCGGTTTGCTCCAGAGTTGGTGTGTACAGATGAGTTGAGATCGATGAGGTTCGAGCGGGGTTTGAGGCCAGCGATTAAGGAGCGTGTGGTTGCGCTGGGACTTCTGGTGTTCACAGAACTGGTGGAGGCAGCAGCGAGGGTGGAGAACACCATGACTGAGATTCGAGCTTCCAGGGAGGCCAGGACATTGCAGGGTGGAACCGAGGTGCAAACAGGTGGACGTTTTGGCAAGAGGCAGGAGTTCTCTGGTCCTAGTTTTCACCTATCTGGGTTACCACAACAGTTCTCTGCACCAGCACCATCAGTAGCTTCATCTGGGAGGCCGGAGTGGAGGGAGTTGATTTGCTATCAGTGCAAGCAGCCGGGGCATCGTGTGTCAGAGTGCCCACAGTCGAGGCAGTCCCAGGGTTCATTGAGTCAGTCACAGGGGAGGGAACATATTTGCTATGGATGTGGCCAGAATGGACTTATTCACAGGAACTGTCCCCAGAGGGAGAGTGCACCGAGAGTAGTGGGCACGCCAGAGGGTTCGTACGTGCAGAGCCGACAGTAGCATCCAGTGGTTCAGACTTCCTGAGCGACGACAGGTGGGGGTGCTTCAGGTCAGTCGGTACGACAGCCGACCGCGCCGAGTGGCAGACAGGACAGAGTGGGAGTGCCCCGAGTGTATTCACTTTTAGCTCTTGGTTCTTCGAGAGCACCGGCCGTGCGAGATGATATAGATGCAGATCTTACTCCATTGCACAGAGGTACTTTCTGAGTATGCAAGCTTTGGGCCAGATTCTTTTTGCATCTGTTTAGGGAGTTGATGATGGCTCTGCGGGTGGTGTGCTGTGTTGAGAGGGCAGTTGGCTAGGTTGTAAGGTTAGGGTGTGTTATAGATCCCATGTCTTGAGATAGTTGGCCATTGTCTAAGATGCTTGACCTTGTTTGACTATATCCTAAGAATGGGTTGGCTGACCATCTCGTGTGCCGTGTCGATTGTGATCGACGGTTTGCTTTCTTTTGACCTTGAGTTTAATTTCGGGAGCGAAATTCCTTTAAGGGGGTAAAGTTGTGAGACCCTGACCCGTTTTCTTTTTTCGGCATTTTCGAATGCGCGTTGCGTGTTTTGTTAGAGCTTGTTTTTACTAATTTTGATGCATGATCGGGCTTAGACATGCATGCGGGATAGGTTCCTAGGGCCGTGGGTCGTTGTGGTGCGAATCTCGAAAATTTTTAAAAAAAGATATTTTGGAGACCTATAAATATCTAGAGTTAGATATTTTTAAAAGATATTTTCTGAAACTTAACTCCTAAGTTTCTCATTTTTCTCTCTACCTTCTCTCTAAGTTCTCGGGGGCTTGGGGCTCGGTTTTCAACGATTCAACAGTGGATCCTTACTTTTGGCATGGTGGGCTACGCAACCATCCAGTCAGAATTTCATTTCGGCGAAGCTCGATTTTGCATGTGGTTCGAGACGTCGAGTTTTTAACTTACCGAGGTAGGATTGTAGACCTGTATGTTTTATAAGGGTGCTACGTGTAATCGGGTGTATTTTTACCGGTTGAATTGTTGTAGATCTGACTTTGTATGAAAAATGGGTTTTTGGGTTTAAAATCTATTTTTCATTGTTTTTGGTTGGATGGAATCAACGTTTGAGGGTTTCTTTTGAGGTTTGGGTGGTAGTCTTGAGCTAGCGTATGTCCGAGAAGGTTAAAAGAGAGTTTGGTAGCATTGATTTTGAGTTTGGATAGTTGTTGGATGGTTGTGGGAAGGTTGGAGGCTAAAAATTTTCTTAACAGGTCAGTTCTTTGCGTAGGATCGCTTGAGGGACCACTCGAACGGTCTAGGGGCGGTTTTGGGGAGTTCTTGGGTTGCCTGACCGCTGGACAGACCGCTCGAGTGGTCTAGCCCGCGGTCTGTTTTTGCTGGTTTAAAATTCATTTTTAAAATTGATGTATCTCCCTCATCCGGACTCGGAATTGGGTCGTTTTTGTGTTCAAATTGAAGCCTCGTAAATGTTCCTTCCAATAACACCTCTCCAACTTTAAAATTCTATTTGTAGAAAAAGTTATAATCAAAAGAGTGAAGGTATGTCATGATTTCTCAAACGTTTTTCACCCGTTTTTGGCCGAATGTTTTGGAAAAGGTTATTTTTCATCCTTGTGAGCCCTTTGACCAAATTTCTTGTTTCATGGGGTGCCGTGGGCTTGTGTGGTTCCTTTTGGTCGTGTTAGCGCCTTGGGATTTGTTGGTGTTTTGTTGTTTGGTGGTTCGGTGGTTGGGTTTTGATTTTTAATTGACGTCCTATGGTATTCAATTGATTAATTTATGAGAATTAGTCGATTCAAATACCTGTGAATTCCTTTTGGGGTTTAGTGCATTGTGGTTTCGGGGTTCGTGTGGTGGCCCGGGTGTTTGTTTGATGCCGTCCTCAGGTTGACGTGCGTGGTTAGGTTTAGGTGTTGTGCTTGTGGAGATGTTTTTGACCTCATGGGTCGAGGGGTTTAGAGTTGGCCTTCGGGCTAGCTTGGTTGTTCTATGTGGCTATGTCCTTTTCTAATGGGCCTTATGCATGTTATAACTATAGCTTATTTATGCATGTATATGTAAAGTGATTTACATGGCTTTCGATTGCATTATGTGTAGCGTGATTTATGCTTTAAAACCTAGGATTTTATAGGCATGTGACGTGGTTTGTGATACGTAGTGGAAGTACGTGATTTTATGCATTTAAAATCCTGATTAGGTTATGCATAGGTGAATGGAATGTGGTAGATGGTTATGATAGCTCTGGCTACTGGTGATTATGTTAGTGTTACAACCCTTCGATTTCAGTCCGAGAAAATTATGAAAGTGTTACGACCCTTCGGTTAATGTCCGTAAAGAAGCGTTTGATAAGACTACGGTCCCTCGGTGCAAGTCCGTAAAGAGGTGTTCGATAGGGTTACGACCCTTCGGTTGAAGTCCGTAAAGATGTATTGACCGGGGCTACGGTCCATCGGTGAAAGCCCGAGAAGATACATGGATTGCATGTACTGCATTATGGGACGGATTGACTAATTTTTAAACTATTTTACGAGTCGTGTGAATCGCGATCTAAAAATCCATTTCAACTGTTTTCTAGCCTCCTGTGTGTGAGCCAAAACATGTTTTGTATCCTCGCTTTCCTTTGCATGTGAAAACTGTTTTCAAGGCTTGAAAAATAGTCTAAACCTGCACGTTGATTTCTTAGCATGTTTTGTTTATTTGCATACTTGTCTAGTTTTTGCTGAGCCTTGGCTCACGGTATAGGATAAAATATTTTCAGGTACCAATCACATAGGGTGATCTGGGTTGCTAAGGAAGCGGAAGATCTGTAGTCTTCCTTTTTGTCTTTTGTTACATGTATGCTTATTACATGTTTTTCGCCGTTGGGGCCGTGTAGTGTAAGTTTTTAGCGTTGGAGCTTTATGTATTGTAGTCGTTTGGCGTTTTTATACAATGTATGTATATTTTAATTTGAGAGTGTATTCTCAGGTTGGGTTGTTGTTTGGTTGTTTATGGATGTTTCACGTGATCCGGAGTTTGGGGCGTGACATATTTTTTAGGTATAATATTTGCAACGGTAATATAGCCAACTAGAGTCACCAACGATCTTTTACCCCCGAGAGTTATCCAATTAAAGCTAAAAATAAATAAATAAATAAATAAAATAAAATAAATTAATAATGAAGTAACAATAACAATAACAATAACAACAACAACAATAATAATAGTGGTAGGTATGAATAAACTAATAGCAAAATGAATAAATAATGAAAGCAATAGCAATTGTAAAATTAAGTGTTATAATAATTATAGATAAAATAATATTAAATCAAAATATAAACACTCACATCATCCAACAAAAGTTTTAATATATATATATATATATATATATATATATAGGAGAATCTCTACAAGACACCAATAAAATAATCAAAAAGACAAAAAGTAACTTCGTTGAATATAATAATCAAAAAGGTAAAAGTAATTTTATCATATATAATAACCAAAAAAAATTCTTTATTACATATATATATATATATCTCTACAATCCAATATTATAATCCAATGTAACTTTAAGCTAAATCTTATATTAATATAATGTGACTTAAATAAAGTAAGGATACACCACACAAATAATTAAATAATGATAAAATAATACTAAATCTTGAAATGGAGTTCTAAAATCTAATTTCATCAAATTAAATTAAAACTAGTATAAAAGTAATTAAAAATATACATTAAGTTACGAAATTATATAAAAATCAAAATTTAACCCAACTACCACAACTGAATAATGCTATAATCAAATTAAGGTATAAAAACTTAGTACAACACTTCAAATTACTATAATAATTTCAAATTTTATTTCTCATACTTAGAAATATACATCAAATTAATTTTTAAATACAAATTTTAAATAATGTAATGTATATATACTATTAAATATACAATAAAGCAATATTATACAAACAAAATTCAAAATTTGAGCCTTTTCCCTCCCACTTGGCCGGTCAAGTTGAGTGTTATACACTCAAATTCATTTGTTTTTATTTTTTACTTCTTTGTGTAAGCCATACATGCAAATCTAGTGGAGGTAGTTCTTTTTATGCCTTACAAACCATCATTAAGTCTCTTTTACCTAGCAAAATTATTTTAAAAAGAGACAAACACCTCCCCATTTTCAGTACTAGCATGTCCCATCTCCCAAGCCTTGTGTGTTTACAAAAAATATTTCTAAGTATTCCAAGTGTGAGGTAGAGAGAGAAAGTTAAGATCAAGTGTGTGTTCTTCAAGATGTTCTTGTGTTCTTCAAGTAGGAGCCTCTATATTCATCATTCACCAAGCATTACCGAGGTAGGAACAATATTTTATACATGTATTTTCTATCTACAAGGTCTTTTTAGCTCCCAAAAACTTTTAGAATCAAGATCCATACTCAAATTGGTGTGATATGGTCTTAAATTCATTTTCTTGCCTTCATTTTTTCTCCTCAACAATCCACCATCTTCTCTTACTTTTGATCCATACAAATGGTATATAGCTTATAAATAAATCATATATATGAGAGATATAGCTATGCATGCAAGGGCCATGGACCTAGGAGCCTAGAAAACTCATGTTTTCTTCATCTTCAAATCTGTCCAGAAAATTTTTTTGTCAAAAATTTAATTTTTTCCATTTTCTTTGAGTGATCTAGACTCATCAGAAATTTTTACAATTCTTACTGTAGCTTCATGGACATATTATTTACATGCACAAAATTTCTTGAGATCCAAATCTATTCCCTTATTTTTTCAAAAATAAAGAAATAAATCGGGTTAAAATGGCTGTTTGGACAGACCACTTTGAACCCATGCCATTTACTGTAGAAGTAATCTCTTGGTATGATTTTTGTATGGTTGGATAGATAAACGTCTTATCTTTCTAACTCCACTAGAATCAACCTGTTTGCTTGTATATAGAGAAAATGGCACCGATTCCCTTAAAGTGTATCGAATCTGGACACTGTTTGGTAGAATATTTATAATAAATTCAGGAAACATGAGAAAAATGCATGGTAAAGTCCCAGAGCTTCTAAACTTATAGATCTACCACTATCAAAATTTTAAAAATCAATGTTTAATCTTAAGCCCTCTTTTCTACTTTTTGAAGTCACTGAGTTTTCTCGCCACTATTCTGAAACTACCCTCTACACTGTCATATAATTTTATTTTATTAAAATCGAGACCTTAGAGGCAAAATTAAGAAAAGTATAAAACATAAAAAGTGTTAATAATATTCCAAATAGGGTTCCTACCAATTGTTAGAATTTTTATCCAACGGTTGATATATTTAAAGTCACTGAACAGTAGCTAAGACCTGCAACTTGTTAAATAGAGAATTAAAGCCTAAGTGTTTAAATTGTGTTTTTGGTTACTTTTATGATTTCATGCCATGATTGGTGAGTTTATTTGATTGTGAAGTTATTTACATATTTTTATGTGATTAAAATTGCATACTTATGCGCTAGCTAAACTCAAAGTATTTACGTGCATATGTGCCTATATCAAGGATGCAAATTAGGATAACTTGTATTGAAAGTTATGCATTTTCATTATCCATACAAAGTATTTACATGCCATCTAGTTTAAGTTATGCCAAAAAAAAAATAATTTATTGTGAGTTGTAAATAGGTGGTAGAACATGTCATTCCATATCACATTAGGTTGGGAATTACGCGGTTCACCGTTTATTTTTTTTATATAAGAAAAAAAAAATCAAACTTTAGGGTGATACAATGACACTTGAAAAATGGTGGTTGAATTGTGGCTTTATGGCTTGGTTATTTTTTGGTGGCTTTTGCCCCAAGTGCTAAATGCACGTTGTTATAAATTGTATTGTTGGCAAGGACAGCTTGGATAGCGTAATAATAGGAGTTAGATTTCGCGATCCCGCATTTTACCTTGACTTAAGAGTCGAGGGTCTGAAGTGTTGCCTTGTGTGAGACCCTGTACCGTTCCTTTGTGATTTATATGCATATTTCATGTTTTTAGACATGTTTTAGCATTTTTGCTTTAAAATGCGTATATGTGTTTCGATGCCTGCTTTGGTTAATCGGAGTATACGGGGTTGGTCCCGAGGGCTACGGGGAGTTACGGTGCGAATTTTAAAAATTAAAAAAAAGAAGATATTTTGAGAGGCCTATAAATATCTAGAGTTAGATATTTTTTAAAGATATTTTTTTCAAAACTTAACTCCTATGTTTTCTCCTTTTTCTCTCTGCCTTCTCTCTAACTTCTCGGGGGCCCGAGGCTTGGTTTTTGATAAACCAATTGCTGATCCTTTGTATCGGCAACGTGGTCTACGCATCCATCCGGACGGAATACGATTTCGACGAAGCTCGATTTACACGTGGATCGAGGCATCGGGTCTTTGACCCAATGAGGTAGGATCTCAGATTCTACTGCTGTATAAGGGTACTATATGTAATCTTATACTGTTTCACTGTTTAAAAACGAATGAAATGTGATTTTATGTTCTAGATCCAGTTTGGGGTTAAAACTATTTTTTGGCATTTCGGTTGGATGAAACTGAGGGTTGGATGTTTCTGATGATGGTTTGTGATAGCCTTGGGTTCGGGTATGCCTTTAGGTATCAAAACGGGTGTTTTTGAGGATTGGAGGTCAAAACCGTAGCTAAAAATGTTTTCTGGGCAAGTTCAGTCGATTGGACCCATGAATTCAGTCGACTGGATCTTGAGTTGGGAGGTTCAGTTGATTAGACTCGAAGGGTCAGTCGACTGAAATGTTTTCTGTCAAAATTGGTGTTTTTCCAGGGAGTTTTTCAGTCGACTGGGGTGGGGTCCAGTCGACTGAAATGAAAGCTGTTTGCCTTGGCTTTTTTTTGGTGGTTCCTTTGGGAAAAAAGGTTGGGTTTCTTTGAGAAAAAGGAGAGGTTTTTGATGAAAAACGTGTTTACTGGAGGTTTGGAGCTAACCCTAGGGGTTAAGTCTCACTTTCTAAATATTTTCATAAAATGTGTATGTTTTTACATGTTTTGGTTTGATCTCCATGGTTTCATGGATTGGATCTCATGCTTATA
>JAULJZ010181143.1:0-22435 GCA_032270985.1 Heliamphora pulchella | reverse complement strand
ATAGAAATTCTTTTGAGTTTCAGTCTCATGTTCAAAAATTAACTCGTAATCTTTCAATTTTTATTAGAATTAACTTTTGACATCCAAGTTGTATCAGAATTTCTCGATATATAGTGTTATATATATATATATCCCAATTTTATAATCAAATAGAAATTCTTTTGAGTTTCAGTCTCCTGTTCAAAAATTAACTCGTAATCTTTCAATTTTTATTAGAATCAGCTTTTGACATCCAAGTTGTATCAGGATTTCTCGATATATAGTGTTATACAAATATAACACTCCCAAACCTCGAAAACATCAGAAACTACCAGCCAAAACAGCCTGAACCACTAGCCAACCGCCGGCTATCCCGGTGCCGCCCTATGCCGCCACTTCAGGCCGCCTCTCCCGAACTCTGTTTTCATCCAAAAAATTTTCTTAAATGTAGCTTATAAAAAATACTATTTTTTTTTGTAAAAATTTCGATTTGAAAACAACTCAAAAATCAGTTTTTGATGGCCACCAAATACTTGTGTTGCCTGCTTAGCACCGCCCCTAGTTACCGCCGCCTGTTCTGGCTTTTTCCGTGGTCGATTTGGTTCCTGTTTCCTCCTGCTTTTAGCAATGATATCCAGTAACATGTTTCTTAGAAGAACACCTTGAAAATAGTCTCGAAAAAGCCCAAAAACGGCTCCAAAAACAGCCCCGGTGCTATCGTACCTTGCCGTCGGCTTGTGCCTAGTTTTCTATGAATGTTTTTATCTAGTTTTTGGAGTATTTTTTCGGTATATTTTGTTGCTATCTTATGCCCAAAAATATACCCATGAATAGTTTTGAAAACACCTGAAAAAATCACTAAAATTGGCACAAATCATTGCCGCAAAAAGTGTCCCCAGGGGGCTATTTTTCCATTATTTTTTTCGTGTTTTTAGGAACTGTTTTATTAATGTTTTTTAACCTTAAAATTGCATAAATATTGTTGAAAAAACTTCTTACAAAAATCAATAAACAAATCACCGCGATCTGTGGCCGAAATCACTTGAAACCACCATCGGTGCCGCCGGTTATACCGCTGTCTGTTCTTCGTGTTCTTGGATGTTCAAACCTTTTCTTAAATATTGTAAATAATATTTAAAAATAAGTAAAAGCTTTTACATTGAAAACCTATATTTCAAAGGCTCACAATCGATCTAAAAAGTCTAAAACTATCACGATCAACCCTTATGATTAAAAATTAAATAATAATCATCATTCAACCATTTAATCAAACATATATAAAATAATAATCATAAAATCGGGATTAGAACGCCTACAAAATAAAGTTTGTACAGTTCTAAATCTACTTGGTCTCTCGATTAAACCGTAAACAAAATCACAACAGCTCTGATATCAATTTTTTGAGGCAAACTGCTATGATCATTAATATGTATAGAATTTTTTGAAAAAAATAAAACTGGTTGGGCAATCGCCGAAACAGGCTCCTGATAATTTTTTTTGACGTCGAACGATTAAAATAAAACTTGTGCCACCATAGGTAATTTGGATGAATACCTTTTCAGTCGTTTCTTTAACAACGAACTTTAATTCTCCGAGTTGAAGCTCCGAATAGACCTTCTACTGTATTCCCGATGCGTTTTTTGAACGTAGTGTGGGGCTACGATCCTTTGAGAACTGATACCGGCATAACCTGAACAATCTTAGTCTTAAAAGACAACTTATGAATTTGGTTCAGTATACCTGCATATTAATAGGCTACAACAGGGACTTGTGGAATAATTATAACATAAACTTATAGAGTGACACAAATACCCTTGCAGCAGTTTCTACAAATATGCAAACTGTGACATCCCATCCTCCAGGCGCGTCGAGACATATATAAATATAAATAAAGGGATATTCTAGAAATTCATTCATATTTACATACTTTAAATATTACATCATAAAAGAGTTCGGAACTATTCAAAAGTACATAACGATTACAGTTTCACCAAAGATTTCAAAAAATATTACAAGAGTTGTAAGAAAATTGAACAAAAAAGCAAAAACAAAGGTATCGAATCCTTAGAATGCATCAGCGGGATCCACATGCTCTACTTCTCTCTCTGGGATGGCTTCCACCAAGTATTCCTCCTTACTTGTGGCACGAATGCCATGAGCCAAAACCTAGAAGCAAACTTTCTAAACCTTCTAACCAAACTTACCACAAAATATTCTACAATGCATATCATATAACATTTAATACAATTTATAGTCAAGGAGACTGTAGACACCCCAATTTGACCCGGTCTAATCTTAGGTAATCCGATGATGAAAATAGGTGGAATGGTGCTTCAGTTTGATCATCGAAAAGTGATCCAAGTTTGGTATTTGAACCCAATTGTCCGAAAACCTTCAAACTAATGAAATTTTGTTGAACCATCGATGACTTGTTATCCAAGTCATTCCAAAAGTGGCGATCGCCAAGTTTATTGTGGCGACTGTCAATAGAACCTCTTGAAAATCTTAGCCAAAAGTGGCAATCGCCACATTAAACCTGGCGGCCGCCAACTCTCATTGTGGCGACCGCCAATAGAACCTTGTGGAACCTTTCTTAGACGTGGCGACTGCCACCTCCAACCTGGCGACCGCCAACTCTAAATGGCCTGACGTGTCCCAAAATATGGCAACACCTCATTGGTTGAAGAATTCTATAAATACCGTACTCCTGCAACGTTTTTCAGGACATAATTTTATAGAGAGGTTTAGTGAGAGAAGCTCTGCCGAGTTGCCGAGCAATTTCGAGTCCCGATGCCGAAACCTTGCCAAAATACCAAGATTCGAACTTCCGACGCCTACATTGAAAGCCTTGCTTAGATCACCACCCGAGGATTAGACCATTGAAGCACATTCCCTCAACTTGAGCATTCCTAAGCAATCCAGATATTTTGTTTGGATCCCAGATCATTCTAACTCCATTTCCTTTCTTTTGAGTGATCGGGTTAGTTTCGAAGTTCAATTCATGCATTTTTTTTATTTATGTAGTTAAACTTGCTTGTTGTTTATATTACCTCTTGTAATTTAATTACTTTAATTAATTTTTTAGTTACACTTTCACACTAGGTACATTGTTATTTTTTATTAATTCATTAAATAGTGCTAATATGTTTTGGCAATTACAACTTGTTAATATTGTTAATTGTTATAATAATGCATTTACATTTATGTGAATGTATTAATTAATACTACATTTCACATTTGAGTTAAATAGTTGTATTTGATTTTTTTTTCTTTCTAGTATTCTTTTTATTATTATTATTTCCTTTACTTCTTTTAAGCATTAGCCTAATATTCTTTTCATTACTATAATTTTTTTTAATTAATACTAATGCTCCATTTGTCTTACTTTCTTTCTTTTAGTTATTAGCGTAAAGTGTTCAATTTAACATTCTTTTTTCTTTAATATTAGTATTTCTTTCCTTTTCTTATAAAAGTTTCTTTTCTTTTTTTTTATTTATTTATTATTACTAGTTTTAATTTTCTTACATTTTCTTTTCTTTTCTTGTCCTATTATTATTAGTTTTATTTTTCTTTTCTTTTGGTCCTTTTCTTTTTCTATTTAATGTTAACATTGTTTTCTTTCATATTATTAAACCCAAAAAATCATAAAAAGTCTTTAAAATTAATCTTTAAATGTTAGTATAAATTTTCTCTTATTATAGTAATTTTCTTTCTTTTTCTTTTCTTTTATTTTCTTTTGTCTCTTTTAAAGTATAAAATATAAATAGTTAGGTTTTCTTTTTTCAATAGCTTAATAATATTTTTTAACCTTTTTATTTTAGCATAATTTTTTTTGTAATGTTTTTCTTTTCCTTTAAATCTTTAAACCCTCTCTTGTTATAAAACCTTTATTTTAAATTTTTTTATTAAGAAAACTTTCTTTTAATGTAGAATTTTCTTTTTTATACATCTTTTATTTTACATTTAGTATTTCTTTTTCATGTTAATGCCAATCTAGTTTATTTTGATAACATGCATATTTTGATTACTTTCTTTAAAATATTTTATGTCTAAAGTAGTTTAGTTTATTTAGCAACAATTCATATTTAGGTAGTTTTGGCAACTTCTAGCATGTTTTTATTATTTTATGCATACTGTGATAGTTTAGGTTATCTTTGTCAATATTGCATGTGGGAGTACTCTATGTATCCTTTAGTTAGAAATTGTATATCATAAGACTTAGAATTTTTCTTTTGATATTTATTTTATTTGAAGTGCTATATACATATGCTATATATTTTCTATATTTAATTTTCGATGTTCTCTCTTTACCTCCATTTTTTTTATTTGCATGCATTTGAGAAATCATATTAAAGAATCAAGAATGATTAGTAGTGCCCAACCTTACGATTCGGCGAATGGAGTGCCTAACACCTTTTCCGATTCGTATCTTAGCTTCCGAACCCTTTTTCTATGGTTAAACGTTTTAAAGATCAGTAGTCATTTTTATTTTTCTTAATTTTTCTCAAAAATTAAGTGGCAACTCTATTTTCAACAAAAAGGAGTTTTCAAAATTTAGTTTTCAAGGTGTTAAAATGTTTTCTAAATATCTTTGAATTTTCTTATTTTTGAAACACTTTTCAAATCTCAAAAATCCCAACGTCACAGTATTTTTTGGCGACTTCACTGGGGACTGATTTATAAAATCAAATAAGAGAGCTAGACTTGAAAAACATCATTGGTTCTTAATATGTATTTTTCATTTATATTTTCATATGCATATGCATTATTCTTAAAAACCCCCTACCTGGTCGTCCTGATGCCCTGAACGTTCATCCGTTTCGGGAATTATTGGAAAGACGGGCAACCCTTACTGACTATACACTATCATAGGTGCAGTAAAAGAGTTCGGGCGTACTGTTTCACCATGTCCTGCACCACTATAAGCATGAGAGGTATATACCCGGCTCTACTTAGAAGGTACCCTATTCAATTGACCAAAATCGATCTTTTGCGTATAGTAAACTTAGAACTCCCCATTAGGTGCTGCTAACCTAGTAAAATTATGTATTTTCTTCATTGTATGTTTTGTTTGTGTATTGTCAGGATTGTTTTGTTCAGGTTTAAGCTAGTTTCTTTTTTGGGTTTGGCCCGATTTTTTCGTTATCCTTTGATTAGGTTAGTTTTTCGCCTTTAGGATCTTACCTAGGCTTTATTTCACCATATTCAATTTTCACACCGTAGTTTTTCTCTCGGGGTCATACTTGTGTTTCGTTTTAAAACCTCTACGGTAGATTCTCTCTCTTTCGGGTTCTTTTCGGGTTGTTAATTCCATACCCCCGCCTTTGTTTAGGCTCGTTTACTTCAAATCCTTGTTATACCTGTGTGTGCTAGTTTTTTACCGTTATGCTGCCCATTTTTTCTTAGAATTCTAGGTCAAAACTAGTCCTCTCAGCATAGTTCCATTTTCTAACGGAGTACTGCCCATTTCTTCATCTGAATTTAGTCAAACCTATTCAGTTGCTATGCTGGCAGTATGAGCCCGACATGGGGCATTGTTAGAGCTTCCGTGTTTATCTACTTATGATTTACTGTTTAGGGTATCTAGGATGTTTTCTATCTATCGTTAGAATTCTCATTCGAAAAGTGTTTGATACTGGTTATTCTGCTTTGGGAATCCAGATTTTCCTGCGGGTTTACCATTGAGCCGAGAAGAGTACAATTAACACGTGTTTGGGAGAGGTCAGAATCAGGCAGACTTCATAGAGTGTTCGAACGATCAGCTGAAATGACAGAGAATGAGGTGAACTTAACATCTCTAATGAGATCTATTACTGAGATACAAAGAGCTGTGGAGCAGTAGACCCAAGCTCAAAACCAGTGTCAGGCGCAGATCCGGGTAATTCAGGCCCATATACCCATTGTGAATGGACAGCTAAATGACACAAATGAGAATGACGAAGACATCTAGGACGACAACCAAGGACATGATGTATTATAAGTTACCGTACCACCTCGGGTTCCCCGCCCGATAATGGTAGAAGAGGAGAATACTGCCCAGTCTAGGGAATCCGCTTTAGCGGGTAAGATTAACCAAATGGAGAAGGTATTGAGGAAAGAAAAATGAGTAGAAGAATACATGCTGGATGTGGGTGGTTTGTGCCTGTTCCCAGATGCAAAGTTGCTTGAAAATTTCAAAATGACCGACATGGAAAAATTCGATAGAACTGGAGATCTCAGAATTCATCTCTGAATGTATGTTGGTACCCTGTCACCAATGGAAATTGATGACCAGCTGAAGACCCAGCTCTTTCACCGATCTCTTTCTGGGGTAACCCAGAAATGGTTCCTCTCCCTCAATGTAGCAAAGACCAGAACTTGGGAAGACATAGCCACGACTTTTGTCAGTTAGTACAGTAATAATGTCCAACTGGATGTCACCACCAGAGAGTTCAAAACCACTCGATAGGAAAGTTGGGAGTCTTTTGTAGATTTCTTGACTAGGTGGAAGGGTAAAGCCGCTAAAATGACAAACCGACCCACTGAGAAGGAACAAGTGAGGATCGTGATTAAGAATCTGCAGTCTCCACTGAAATGGTATCTTATTACTCAATCACTTTCTATCTTTGAATAGTTATTTGACGTTGGAGTACAGATTGAAGACGCCATTTAGTCTGGGGATATCGAGAAAACCAAACCCAGCCAAAAACCTAGAAGAACATTCCCAGCAAACAACCAATACCAAACTGCCACCACCAACCTTGTGTCTCGCTCAAACGAGATAATCCTGTTGAACCCGTCTTCTTCCACCCAGCAATCCAACAATACCCATCAGTCGGACAATGGTCAACAGCAACAAAGGCCTAGGAGGGTGTTCACTTCCCTCAACATTTTATTATTCACTACCCTGAGTCGACTCATCGAGAAGGGGCTTATCAAGCCGTTAGACCCCATGCCTGTACCTGATCCCCTGTCGCTAAGGTTTATGTTTCTCAATACTGCGCCTTCCACCAAGGCCACGGACTTCCAACTGATAAGTTCTTAAGACTCCGACATGAGATCTAGAACCTCATCAACAATAAGGTGATTCCCCCACCATCCGCTACTCCAAAGTCGAATGTCATGATTAATCCCCTACCAAACCATGCTAGGCAGGCTGGGGTAAATTACATATCTCTAGGGGAATCAAAAGATTTGAGTCAGTATATCTGTTCCGCATGTCTGCCACGCCCTCGTGTTTCATCTACTGAGAATCGAACAAGATGTTCATTTATCATGGTTAGGGATGGCCAGGACAGGATGGGGGAATGGAATGATGGTGTTTGGGAGTGGTATTAGACAACATTCCTAGCTATCCAACAAGAAGAAGAGGAGCACAACGAAAAAGATGATAGGCCTTTGGATTACTTGGACCGACCTTATGGGTTTGGCCATGTGCTTGATGGCATCACTCTTCCCCAACTTTTTGAGGAAGAGATATATGTCGACGAGATGCAGTTCTATTGGTTGGTAAGGGTCGTGCGAATATCAGACGGAGCGGAGTGGATCGATTTCTGGGCCGCTCGTGAACAATAGGTGGATTTTATCGAAGAAGACATATGGGAGGAACTTGATAATACATGGGCTATTGAAGATGATGAGGAGAGAAGAGGAAGAATAGCAATCGGTGATTTAGGCGATTTGTGGGCATTTAAAAGCCCTCCGCCTGTGAACGAGGTACGACAGACCAGTGACATAATAACAGAATTATGGGATCCCGATGAGGGGATAGAACATCTGACTAGAAGTGGGTGACATTTCAAGCTAGCCCAGTTAGAAAAGGGGCAGTCAAGAAGAAAAGGAAAGGAGAAAGAATAGGAAGAAGAGGATGATGCAGTGCTGAAGCAGTTAAAAAAGACGCAAACCAATATCAGCATTTGGGGGCTACTGATGGCCTCGCATAAACACAGATAAGCTGTGCTAAAGGTTTTGAATAAAGCCAATGTTTCGATAGATGCCACCTGTAAACACCCCAATTTGACCCCGCCCAGTCTTAGGTGAATCTGATGATAAAAATAGGTGGAATAGTGCCTCGGTACAATCCTCGGGAAGTGATCCAAGCTCGGTATTTGAACCTGAAACCTTCAAACCAATGAATTATTGACAAACCATCGAAACTTGCTGCCCAAGTAAGGCGATCGCCAACTTTCATTGTGACGACCGCCATAGAACTTTGTGGAAACCCTAACCAAAAACGGTGACCGCCACCTTTTATCATGGTGACCTCCATAGAATTTTGTAGAGCCTTCTAGAAACATGGCGACCGCCAACTTACATTGTGGCGACCGCCAACTCCAAATGGTTTGACGTGTCCCAAAACATGGCAACATCTCATTGGTTGAAGAATTCTATAAATACCATACCCCAGCGTATGTTTTCAGTACGAATTTTGAGTGAGAGAGACTGCCGATATATCGAGCGATCCCGAGCTCCGACGTCGAAATCCTGCCGAACTGCCGACCAACGTTGAAGTTTTGCCTGGATCACTACTCCAGGATTGGACCGTTGAAGCACATTCCCGACTTGAGGATTCCCCGTCAATCCAGGTATCTCGTTTAGATCCTCGATCCTTCTAACTCCATTCTCTTTACTTATTAATTGCCTTATTTATATTCTAGCCTTTCCTTTCATTTAGTTTACTTGTTTATTTGTTTGTTCATTTGAATTAAGTTTAATCAAATCATTAAATACTGCAATATTCCTAACAATTATAACTTGTTAATATTGTTAATTGTTCTAATTAAGACACTTACATAAAAATAGTTGTAATTGTCAATATTACATCCATTTAAATTCTAACATTTTATTTATTTTTCTTTCCTTTACATTAATTTAATGTTCTAGCATTTAATTCTCTTTTTAATCTAAATTTCATTTCAATAGTATTTTATTTCATTTTCTTGTAATAATTAGTTTAATGGTCCATTCCTTTTCTTAAATATTTATTTTCTTCTAGTATTAATGTAATTTCTATTTAACGCATAATTTTCTTCATTAGCTTAATACTCTAGTGGTCTTGTTGTATTAATTTATTTTTTTACCATTTTATTTTAATATAACATTTTATCTTCTTTTATTGTCAACTTTATTCTCTTTA
The DNA here is from genome assembly GCA_032270985.1 of Heliamphora pulchella. Lineage (NCBI taxonomy): Eukaryota > Viridiplantae > Streptophyta > Magnoliopsida > Ericales > Sarraceniaceae > Heliamphora > Heliamphora pulchella. The sequence continues at coordinate 13,341 of JAULJZ010181143.1, read as the reverse complement.
ATACTAAGACTCTACTTTTTTTCTTTTAAAACTCTATTTTCTTTTCATAATATTTTATCTCATCTTATTTTCTTTTTTTATTATTAAACCAAAAAAAAATCATAAAAAGTCTCTTAAGCGAGGTTTTATTTTTAGGTATAATTTTCTTTTCTTCCCTTTATTTTTGTCTCTTTTAAAATGTAAATAGTTAGAATCTTTTTTTTTTAGTATAGCATTTTCTAAAATCCTTTTCATAAGTTTTTTATTATAAACTTTCTTTTTCGAGTCCTTCTTTATGCATATTTTATTTTGCATTTCTCATTTCTTTTACTAATTCCTCATGTTAATATTGTTGCATGTTTTGGTTATTTTCTTGAAAATGCATGTTTAGAATAGTTTAGCTTATTTTATCAATAATTCATGTTCGAGTAATTTTAGTATGTTCAACTATATTTTATTTTTTTATGCAAACTATGATAGTTTAAGTTATTTTTGTGAAATTATATGCGGATATGCTCCATGTATTCTTTAGTTAAAAATTGCATGCCGTAGGAATTAGAATTTTCTTTTCCTACTTGCCTTATTTGTTGGAGTGATATGTATGTATTTTATGTATTTTTCATATTTGATTTTGGATATTCTTTTTTTGCCTCTATTTTCTTTATGTGCATGTATTTGAGAAATTCTATTAAAGAACCAATGATGATTAGTAGATGCCAAACTTATGGTTGGACGAACGGGGTCCCTAACACCTTTCCCGATTCGTACCTTATCCCCCTGAATCCTCTTTCTTGGTTAACGTTTTTATGATCAATAGTTATTTTTGTTTTTCTTAGTTTTTCTCAAAAACTAAGTGGCGACTCTATTTTCAATAAAAAAAAAGAGTTTTCAAATGTTGGTTTTCAAGGTGTTAAAATATTTTTTAAACATCTTCGAATTCTCATATTTTTTGACCATTTTTCAAAATTCCTAAATCCCAACGCTATAGTAATTTCTGGTAACTCCGCTGGGGACTGGTTTCCAAACCAAATAAGTGGGCTAGACTCAAAAGTATCATTGGTTTTAATAAAATTTCTTATTTACATTTTCACATGCATATGTATTGTTCTTCAACCCCCTTACTTGGTCGACCCGATGCCCTGAACGTTAATCCGTTTCGGGGATTGTTGGGAAGACGGGCAACCCTTATTGACTGTACGCTATCATAGGTGCAGTAAAAGAGTTTAGGCGTACTGTTTGACCATGTTCTGCATGGGAGGTATATACCCAGCTCTATTCAGAAGGTACCCTTTTCAATTGACTAAAATCGGCCTTTTGCATATAGTGAACTTAGACCCTGTCACGCCTCAAACTCCGAGCCACGTGAAATACCGACAAACAACCATACATGATACCCAACCCGAGGATATACTCTCAATTTAAACCATACATGCATTGTATATAAACACTAAGCGGCAACAGTACACGGCACCAACGCCCGAAAACATGTTATAAGCATACATGTAACAAAACTAACAAAAGGGAAGACTACATCTTCTGCCCTCCAGCACCTCCAGATCAACCTCCATGACCGGTACCTGAAGAAAAGCAAAGTCCCACACCGTGAGTTAAAACTCAGCAGATTCTAAACAACACATGCTGTATAAGCTAAACATACTCGATAAACGAAGTGCAATTTTTGGCTCTCTTTCAAGCCAGTAAAATAATTTGAAAACAGTTTTAGATCGCGACTCACCAGAGCCAGAAAACCATTTTCACATGCAAGGGAAAGCGAGGATACAAACCAAGTTTTGTTTTACTCATCAGAGTCTTAAAAATAAATCTAATATTATGACTCCCGCAGGCCGTTAATACAATATTTTGACTCCCGCAGGCTGATAAAATAGTTTTAAGAAAGTTGGTCTATCTGTCTCGAAAGTGCAATACATGCAATCCATGAAACACATGCCTCCTCAGGACCTCATTTCAGCCTTTGGATACCACATACACACAAGTGCCTCACCAGGACCACGTTTTAGCCGACAGAGCTCACATATTGGCTCCCGCAGCCTACCTCAATCACCGGCTCTCACAGCCTACCTCATACATCCACACACGCACACATGCATCGTCAACCAGGATTTACATCTACTGGATCATAAGTTCAACTAATCCATATCATACACATATGCAAACCTAAACAGGATTTAAAGCATATAACCACGTATCAATACGACGTTCCACAAACCACGTCACATGCACATAAAACTCTAGGTTTTAAAGCATAAACCACGTTACACATAACAATATCATCTATGTAATTCACTTACATATTCTGTATATAAGTAAACAGTTATAAATATGCACATAACCATATAAAATCACGTCACGACACCACCTTCCATGTAACCCGACATCTACACACGGGGACAACTCACACGATCACCACTGGCCTAAACACTACCAACACAGCCATCATAGACCCACGACGCTCACCCGCGCCAACACAACCCAACATCAACCCACACACCTAACCATGAACCAACAAATCGCATCTACCATGCACTGCACCCACGAGGGCAACACTCAAACGCACAGCCGAGGCCACGACACGACCCCCGAAGCCATAACACCACCAACTAAACCCCCAAAGGGACCCAAAGGTATTTGAATTGACTACTTCCCATAAATCAATCAATTGAATACCAAAGGACACCAATTGGAAACCAAAACCCAAGCACCGAACCACCATACAACCAACCAAACCCCAAAAGGAATCCACAGGTATTTAAATCAAGTAATTCCCATAAATTAATCAAACGAATACCTTAGGACACCAATCGGAAATCAAGGAACCAACCCAAAACCACCTACAAAATAGCCCAGAATTCATTCGACTGGATCCAACCCCCAGTCGACTGAAAAGCCCACTGGAAACAGCCAAAACGCCCAGAAGCACTGTATAGTCGACTGACTCTCAAGGTCCAGTCGACTGAACCTCAAGAACACCAATCCGGTCGACTGAACCTATGAGTCCAGTAGACTGAACCTACCCAGAAACTGATTTCAAGTTACGGGTTCAACCTCCAAACCTCAGATCGAAGACTTAAAACTCCCTTTTAACATCCTCAAACATACACACGCCTATACCTAACACCAAGGCCACCACAGAAACAACCGGTACCCAATTCCATCCACCGGAACCAACAAAAACCCAATTTTAACCCAAAAACCAACTTTGATATAAAATCAGATCTACCGAAATCTACCCGTTAAAAACACCCACGTTTACTCATAGCACCCTTATACAACAGTAGGGTCTAGAATCCTACCTCGAAGAGATTAAAACTCGACACCTCAAACCACATGCAAAATTGAACTTCGCCAGAATTAAAATCTGACCGGATGGTTGCGTAGCCCTCGACGCCAAAACCACGGATCCGCTATTGGATCGCTAGAAACTGAGCCTCGAGCTACCGAGAACTTAGAGAGAAGGCAGAGAAAAAGCAAAAAACTAACTGGAAAAGTTTTGAAAAATATCTTTATAAAAATATCTAACTCTAGATATTTATAGGTCTCCAAAATATCTTTTTTTTGAAAATTTTCAAAATTCGTGCCATAGCGGCCCACGACCCCAGGAATCTACACCGTATGCATATCTAAGCCCGATCATGCATCAAAAGCAGTAAAAATATGTTGCAACGAAAACATATAACGCGCGTCCGAAAACGCCGAAAAAGGAAAACGGGCCAGGGTCTCACAACTCTACCCCCTTAAAGGAATTTCACCCCTGAAATTCAACTCAAAGCCAAAACAAAAACCGTCGATCGAAATCAACAAGGCACACGAGATGGCCAGCCAAACCATTCCTAGGATATAGTCAAACAAGGTCAGACATCCAAAACAATGGCCAACTATCTCAAAGACTCGGAATATACAACACTCCCAACCTCACCACCACACAAACCACTGCCTCTACACAGCACACCGTTCACGGGATTCATAGCCAACCCCAAACAGATGAAATGATGAACTGGCCCAAAACCTGCGTACTTAGAAAACACCTCTGCTCGTTGAAGGCATATCAGCATCCTCTGGCACGATCGGTGCCCTAGATGAACCATGAGCTGCAAGAGAATACACTCGAGACAACCCCACTTTGTCCTTTCCACCAGTACTCGGCACTATTGGCTGTCGCACCGAATGAACTGAAGTTCCCGTCTGTTGTTCGGGAAACCTGGACTGTAGAAGGCCGTTGTCGGTACGCAGCTGAACCTGGCACATACGAACCCACTGGTGTGTTCCCTCCACTCGGTGCACTGCCTCCCTGAGGATAATTCCTACGAATATGTCTGGACTGTCCACACCCATAGCAAACTAGTGGCTCCCTCCCCTGCTACTGCACTGGTGTCAAACTCTGGGATGGTCTCAGCTGTAAACAATCCTCCGTGCGATGCCCCGGCTGTCTGCATCGAAAATAGGTCAACTCCCGCTGCTTCGGCCTTCCAGACGAAGCCACAGATGGTGATGGTGTAGAAAACTGTTGTGGTCCAGATGGGTAGAAGCAAAAACCAGAGGACCTCTGCCTCTTGCTGGCACGCCCAACTATCTGTACCTTCGTCCCATCCTGTGAGGTCCTGGTCTCCCTCGACGCTCGAATCTCAGCTAAAGCATTCTCAACCCTTGCTGCTGCCTCCACCAATTGTCTAAACACACGATATCCCATCACAGCTACTCGCTCCTTGATCCCCGGCCTCAAGCCCCGCTCAAACCTCATCGAAAGCAACTCATATGTGCACTCCACCTCCGGTGCAAACCGAGATAAGCTCGTAAACCTGGCCTCGTACTACATGATATCCATGGTCCCCTGGGTAAGAGAATAGAATTCCTCCCTGCATAAGTCCCTCCTCGAAGCTGGGAAATATCTCTCCAGAAACACTCCCGTAAAAGCTATCCATGTGGGCCCCATTGTGCCCTTGGCATATCTCTACCATGCATGAGCAGCACCCCTTAGCTGAAAGGTGGCAAAGGAAACTCGTATCTCATCCTCCACAATCTGCAATGTGTCCAGAATTTGAGTCGTTAGCTCCAATCACTCCGTCGCCATAAGAGGATCAGGATCTCCTGCAAAAGTAGGCGGATTCATACGTCGAAACTCCCGCATTGCAGCTGTAACCCTCGCCTCAGGCATCACCTCCCTAGCAGGCTCACCCCTAGTAACCAGCTGCTGGATAGAATCAACCAGCACACGCAACAGCTCCGTCGCGTCCATCGGTCCCTGGGGAGCATTAGCATCCCCAGCATCAGGGATAGGAACATCCCCTTGGCCAGCAGGACCACGGCCTCGACCATGGCCTCGCCCTCTCCTCATCAACATCACGTCTATACGAAAGAAAAATAATATATAAGACGTAAGACATCGCATGAACATAAACGCTAAACACTTAGCATGCTATCACATAGCCATATAGGTTCATGCTAAACAACTCCACATATATCGAGGAGAACCAACAAGAATGACTCGTCAATCTGGATAACTTACTTAGATTCCTTGATAGAAATCACGTCAGCTAAATGCGTTTCTAACTTGGCTCCCCAGTTTGTTAATCCAAACGCCTAAAGGCAAGACTATCACTCCTAAGATTTAACCCCCATACTCACATATACACATCGTTCACATAGGACCTGCATGCTATCACGTTTATGTTATCAAAACATTTAAACACATGCAGTCAAGCACACGTAATCAACCTCACACGAGATACACCCTCTTTCCACGGCTCATAGGTATTCGAACCCAGAGCTCTGATACCAAGTTGTCACGCCCTAAACTCCGGGCCACATGAAACACCGATAAACAACCATACATGATACCCAACCTGAGGATATACTCTCAATTTAAACCATACATGCATTGTATATAAACGCCAAGCGGCAACAGTACACGGCACCAACGCTCGAAAACATGTAATAAGCATACATGTAACAAAACTAACAAAAGGGAAGACTACATCTTTCTCCCTCAAGCACCTCCAAATCAACCTCCGTGACCAGTACCTGAAGAAAAGCAAAGTCCCACACCGTGAACCAAAACTCAGCAGATTCTAAACAACACATGCTATATAAGCTAAACATGCTCGATGAATGAAGTGCAGTTTTTGACTCTCTTTCAAGCTAGCAAAACAATTTGAAAGCAGTTTTAGATCGCGACTCACCAGAGCCAGAAAACTATTTTCACATGCAAGGGAAAGCGAGGATACAAACTAAGTTTTGTTTTACTCATCAGAGTCTTAAAAACAAATCTAGTATTACGACTCCCGCATGCCATTAATACCATATTTCGACTCCCGCAGGCCGATAAAATAGTTTTAAGAAAGTTGGTCTATCCGTCCCTAAAGTGCAGTACATGCAATCCATGAAACACATGCCTCCTCAGGACCTCATTTCAGCCTTTGGATACCACATACACACAAGTGCCTCGTCAGGACCTCATTTCAGCCGATAGAGCGCACATACCGGCTCCCGCAGCCTACCTCAACACCGGATTTCCCAGCTTACCTCAATCACCGGCTCTCACAGCCTACCTCATACATCCACACACGTACACATGCATCATCAACCAGGATTTACATCTACTGGATCACAAGTTCAACTAATCCATATCATACACATATGTAAACCTAAACAGGATTTAAAGCATATAACCACGTATCAATACGATGTTCCACAAATCACGTCACATGCACATAAAACTCTAGGTTTTAAAGCACAAACCACGTTACACATAACGATATCATCTATGTAATTCACTTACATATTCCGTACATAAGTAAACAGTTATAAATATGCACATAACCATATAAAACCACGTCAAGACACCACCTGCCATGTAACCCGACGTCTACACACGGGGACAACCCACACGACCACCACTGGCCTAAACACTACCAACACGGCCATCACAGACCCACGACGCTCACCCACGCCAACATAACCCAACATCGACCCATGCACCAACAAATCGTATCTACTATGCACATCACCCACAAGGGAAACACTCAAATGCACACCCGAGGCCACGACACGACCTTTGAAGCCATAGCACCACCAATCGAACCCCCAAAGGGACCCAAAGGTATTTGAATTGACTAATTCCCTTAAATCAATCAATTGAATTCCAAAGGACACCAATTAGAAACCAAAACCCAAGCACCGAACCACCACACAACCAACCAAACCCCAAAAGGAATCCGCAGGTATTTAAATCAAGTAATTCCCATAAATTAATCAATCGAATACCTTAGGACACCAATCGAAAACCAAGGAACCAATCCAAAATCACCAACAAAACAGCCCAGAATTCAGTTGACTGGACCCAACCCCCAGTCGACTGAAAAATCCACTAGAAATGGCCAAAATGCCCAGAAGCACTGTCCAGTCAACTGACCCTCAAGGTCCAGTCGATTGAACCTCAAGAACACCAATCCAGTCGACTGAACCTATGAGTCCAGTTAACTGAACCTACCCAGAAACTGATTCTGAGTTACGGGTTCAACCTCCAAATCTCAGATCGAAGACTCGAAACTCCCTTTTAACATCCTCAAACATACACACGCCTATACTTAACACCAAGGCCACCACAGAAACACCCGGTACCTGATTTCATCCATCGGAACCAATAAAAACCCGATTTTAACCCAAAAACTAACTTTGATATAAAATCAGATCTACCGAGATCTACCCATTATTAAAAACACCCACGTTTAACCATAGCACCCATATACAACAGTAGGGTCTAGAATCCTACCTCGAAGAGTTTAAAACTCGACGCCTCGAACCACGTGAAAAATCGAGCATCGGCGAAATTAAAATCTAACTGGATGGTTGCATAGCCCTCGACGCTAAAACCAAGAATCCACGGTTGGATCGCTGAAAAATCGAGCCTCGGGCCCCCTAGAACTTAGAGAGAAGGTAGAGAGAAAACAAAAAATTAACTGGAGAAATTTTAGAAAATATCTTTATGAAAATATCTAACTCCAGATATTTATAGGCCTCCAAAATATCTTTTTTTTGAAAATTTTTGAGATTCGTGCCATAGCGGCCCACGGCCCCGGGAACCTACCCCGCATGCATATCTAAGCCTGATCATGCATCAAAAGCAGTAAAAACATGCTGCAACGAAAACATATAACGCGCGTCCGAAAACGCCGAAAAAGGAAAACGGGTCAGGGTCTCACAGACCCCCCCAATTAGGTGCTGCTAACCCTAGTAGGATTATGTGTTTTTCTTTATTGTATATTTTGATTGTATATTATTAGGATTGTCTGTTCGGATTAGACTAGTTCTTTCTCCGGATTGGACCCAGGTTTTCTGTTATCCTTTTCTTAGGCTAGCTTTTCTTTCGGGTTCTTACCCAGGTTTTCGTTCTTCACCTCGTTCGATTTTTCTTATCGTAGTTTTCTTCTCGGGATTATGCCCTTGTTTCGTTTTAACACTTCTAGGGTAGTTTCTCTCTCCTTCAAGATCTTTTTAGGTCGTTAGTCCCCTCCCCCTGACATAGACTCGTTTCTTTCAAACCCTTCTCATTCCCGTGACACTTAGCTCTTTACCGTTATGCTGCCTATTTTTTTCCTTAGAATTTTTAGGTTGAATCAGTTCGGTCAGCATATCTTTGTTTTCTTGCCGGAGTGCTGTCTGTTTTAGGCAAACCTTCCCCCTAGAATTTAGTTGATCCCCTTTTTCAGCCATCATAGTGGTTTTTGAGTCATCCTGTTGTTATGCTGCCAATACGAGCCCGGCATGGGTGTTGTTATAGCTTCCATGGTTATCTGCTCATGATCTGTTGTTTTGGAAATATGAGATATCTTCTATCTGCTGTCAGAATATCTGCCCGAGAAGTGTCTGATACTGGTCATTTTGCTTTTGGGATCTAGGTTTCTCTGTGGGATTACCATTGGGCCGAGAAAAGTACAATCAACACGTGTCTGGGAAAGATCAGTGACATGAAGACTTTGTAGGGTATCTAAAGAGTTGAATGAGTCAGCTGAAATGGTAAAAAATGAGATGAATCTAGCAGCGCTAATGAGGGCGATTACTGATATACAAAGAGCCGTAGAGCAACAGACCTAGGCTCAAGTGCAATGTCAAGCACAGATTCAGGCAATTTAGGCCCGTATTCCTGTTGTGAATGGACAATCGAATGACACGAATGAAAATGGAGAGGACTTTTGAGATGACAACCAGGTCCTCGATGGACCACAAGTTGTTCCACCACCACGACAGAACCCTCGTTAGATGATAGTCGAGGAGGAAAACACTGCGCAGTCTAGAGAGTCTACACTGATTAAGAAGATTGACCGGATGGAGAAGGTCCTCAGAAAAGCCAAGGGAGTCGAGGAATACATGTTAGATGTAAGGGGACTATGTTTGTTCCCAGATGCTAAATTACCAAAAAAGTTTAAAATGCCGGACATGAAAAAATTTGACGAAATCGGAGATATCAGAATTCATCTCCAAATGTATGTTGGTACCCTGTCACCAATGGGGATTAATGACCAGTTGAAGTTTCAGCTCTTTCACCGATCTCTTTCTAGGGCAGCCCAAAAATAGTTTCTCTCCCTTGATGTAGTTAAAACCAGAACTTGGGAAGACATTGCAATGGTTTTTATCAACCAATGTAGTTACAATGTCCAACTGAATGTAACTACCCGACAGGAGAACAGGGAATCTTTTATCGACTTCTTGACCCAATGGAGGGGTAAGGCAGCCAAAATGACAAACATGCCCACTGAGAAAGAGTAGGTAAGAATTATGATTAAAAATCTGCAGTTTCTGTTAAAGCGCTACCTCATCACACAGCCACTTTCCACCTTTGAACAGTTGTTCGACGCTGAGGTTCAAATTGAGGACGCTATCCAATCCGGTGATATCGAGAAGACAAAATTTAGTTAGAAACCACCAAGAAGGAATTTCCCCACAAATAACCAGAACCAATCCACTACCACCAACCTCGTGTCCCGTTCGGGCGAGGTGAACCTTTCGGACCCTTCCTCTTCCACCCATCAAACAAGCAACCTTCAACAGTCAGGCGATGGTCAGCAAACGCAACAACGGCCGCGAAGAACTTTTACCCCTCTCAACATCCCGTTATCCACTGCCTTAAGCCGTCTTGTAGAAAAAGGACTCATCAAGGTACTAGATCCCATGCCAGTGCTCGACTCGCTTCCCTTGAGATACAATGCCTCTCAATACTGTGCCTTCCACCAAGGCCACGGACATTTAACTGACAAATGTTTGAGGCTCCGTCATGAGATTTAGAATCTCATTGACAACAAAGTGATTCTTCCTCCATCAGCTATCCTAAAGCCGAATGTCACTACTAACCCATTGTCAAATCATGCCAGGTAAGCGGGGCTAAATTACATGTCCCTGGGGGAATTAGAGGACCCGAGTCAGCACATCTGTTCAGCATACCTACCACGCCCTCATGTTTCAATAACCGAGGATCAGACAACATGCTCGTTCATGATGATTAGAGGCAGCCGAGACAGAATGCAAGAATAAAATGATAATGCCTGGAAATAGTATCAACCGATGATCCAAATCTATCGACAGGAGGAGGAGCACAATGAAGAGAATGACTGGCCATTGGACTACCCAACTCGACCTTATGGGTTTGGCCATGTACTCGATGGAATCACCCTATCTTAACTTTTTGAGAAAAAGTACACGTTGACGACATGCAATCCTATTGGTTGGTAATGATTGTGTTGAAATCTGATGTGGTTGAGTGGACTGATTTTTGGGCTGCTCAGGAGCAGCAGGTGGACTTTATCGAAGAGGACATCTGGGAGGAGGTTGACAATACATGGGCTATCGAAGATGACGAGAAAAGAAGAGAAATGGCAACCATTAGTGACCTAAGCGATTTATAGGCGTTTGAAAGCCTTCTGCACATAGACGAAGTGAGACAAACTGATAATGTGATGCCTGGCTTATGGGATCCCGAAGACGACATATTACACCTAACTAGAAGTGGATGACATTTTAAGCCAGCTCAGCTAAAAAAGGGACAACCAAGTGAAAAAGGGAAAGAGACAGAACAAGAGGAGGAGGATGATGTTGTATTAAGACAGTTGAAAAAGACGTAGGCAAACATCAGTATCTGGGGCTTATTGATGGCCTCGCATAAGCACAGACAAGCTATTTTGAAGGTGTTGAACAAGGCCAGTGTCTCGATAGATGCGACCCTCGAGCAGCTTATTGGGCTTATTCTGCCAGTCGTCGAACCAAAAGTCATTTTCTTTTCTGATAAGGATTTGCCCGCTGAAGGAAAAAATCACAACAAGCCGCTACACATCACCGTCAAGTGCCTAGAAAAGTGGGTCCCGGTAACCCTCATCGATAATGGGTCTGCCTTGAACGTTTGCCCATTAAGAACGGATGTCTGCGTGGGGATGAGGCCAGATCAGTTCACTCCCTACAATCAAGGGGTGCGAGCCTATGACAACACAAGAAGGGATGTACTAGGGCTGGTGTCGTTTATCATTTCAATGGGACCACTGGAGACGTCAATTGAGTTTCACATACTAGATGTGCTAGCATCCTTCAATCTGCTGCTGGGCAGACCGTGGCTGCATGACCCAAATGTCTAGGCAGTACCGTCTACCCTTCACCAAAAACTAAAATTAATAAAGAACGGGGCAGTCCTGACCATTCATGGAGAGGACAGTATTCACCATCCGAAAGGAGGAGAGGACACAACTCTGTTAGAAATTCAACATAGTGAAGATGATGTGTTGCTCAGTGGTTTTCAATTCGATAAAGCACAGGTTGTTCAGACGCTAATGAATGGAGAAGAAAGGTATGTCAACCCACGAGCTTTAATGATGATGAGAAAAATGTCCTTCCCTGTCATGGGATTGGGACGTAAGCAGTAGGGAATCCCAGAACCCATTCAGGTATTGCCAACTTCACACCATTTTGGTCTTGCGTATAAACCAACGGGAGAAGATCTGGAAGGGCCTAGAAAGGGATGAAAGGCCAATTTTTCGAGACGCTCAACGGATACTTAGTCAAGGAGGGGGAAGATTTTTCGTATTGTGGCTTTCCGAAGCTGTGGATCGACGAAGAGACCAATCAAAAGTTGCCGGGATTGGAGATCTTTCTCAGCCACCAGCTGTCTGACACGAAAGAGGAAGAAACAATGGAAGAAGAGAAGGAGAAAAAGAAGGTTCAGGAGGAGGACTGGGTTGACAAGCTTGATGGAGCTGACCTGAGAGTGCTATTCAATGAGAATATGGCTCAGTTGTGTATAACCGAATCGGACTACTTCATGCCAGGTTTCAGCGTGCCAGCCGACTGCACCAAGCTTATCGTCAATGCTGCTGCAATAGAAATGAAGAATTAGACCATCGAGTTTTGTAATGAGCAGGTCGTCTATCCTGAGTCCGAATTTGAGTCGGAGTCTGTAGTTGAGGGCACATCTGTTGGTGCTCTTCTCTCTGCTTTTACTATCGAGTTTGTAATTCCCACTGTTCTTAATGAAATGAACGAAGTTTTCGGTTACTCTGCTTTGTTTGATTTATTTCATACGTTTTCTGACGATTTTGAATTCGACGGGAATATTCTCAAAGAAATAAAACTTGTAATAAAAAGAGAAGAAAAAATGCGTGTCCAACCAATAATTGAAGAAACTCTGTCAATAAATCTGGATAATAAAACTAAGCCACAAAATATTCAAATTGGTTCTTCTTTATCCATAGCTGAACAAGAACAATTAATAACTTTATTAAAAGAATTCAAAAAAGTATTTGCATGGTCTTACAAAGATATGCCTAGAATTGATCCTGATATTGTCCAACACCACATCCCCCTATACCCTGATACTAAACCGGTCAAACCAAAATTAAGACAGATCCGGCCAGAATGGGCTTTGAAGATCAGGGAAGAGGTTGCCAAACAGATCAACGCTGGGTTCTTGATGGTAACCAAGTATCCAAAATGGGTAGCCAATATAGTGCCAGTTTTAAAGAAGGACGGTCGTATCCGAATCTGCGTGGATTTTTGGGACCTCAATAAGGCCAGCCCGAAGGACGATTTTCCACTGTCGCACATCGATATCCTAGTAGACAGTACAGCGGGGCATGCCTTGCTGTCATTCATGGATGGCTTCTCCAGGTATAACCAGATTCTGATGGATCCTGAAGACAGAGAAAAGACAACATTCACCATGCCTTGGGGCACCTATTGTTATCATGTAATCCCGTTTGGCTTGAAAAATGCCGGGACAACCTATCAAAGGGCAGCCACTACCTTATTGCATGACATGATACATAAGGAGGTCGAAGTGTACGTGGATGATATGATAGTCAAATCCAAGGA
>JAULJZ010181132.1:0-22439 GCA_032270985.1 Heliamphora pulchella | reverse complement strand
TGCTAAAGGTTTCACCCAAACTTATGGTATTGACTATCAGGAGACTTTTGCTCCAGTAGCCAAAATGAACTCAGTTCAGGTACTCTTATCTTGTACCGCTAATATGGGCTAGCCTCTCCAGCAGTTGAATGTGAAGAATGTATTTCTTCATAGAGATCTAGAAGAAGAAGTATATATGAATGTACCACATAGATTCTTATTTCGTGAAACTGAAAGGTAGGTGTGCAAATTGAAAAAGGCCTTATATGGACTAAAACAGTCTCCTCGAGCGTGGTTTGATCATTTTTTCAAGGCCATGCTAAGATTTGGGTACCGACAGAGTCAAGCCGACCATACTATGTTTATTAAGCAAGGCAATAATAAGATCACTGTACTTATTGTCTATGTTGATGATATAGTTGTGACAAGTAATGATTCTGAGTAGGCATCTCGTCTTAAGGCAAACCTAGCAAAAGAATTTGAGATAAAAGATCTGGGGGCACTACGATATTTTCTTGGAATTGAGGTGGATAGATCAGATAATGGGATCTTCATTTCCCAAAGAAAGTATATTCTTGACTTTCTAGATGAAGCTAGTATATGGGTTGTCGACCTACAGATTCTTCTATTGAGGCTAATCATCGTCTCCATAGTGGTGATGGAGAACTTATTGACAAGGGCCAATTTCAGCAACTTGTGGGAAGATTAATATACCTGTCTCACACCAGATCTGATATTGCATAAATTGTGGGGGTTGTCAGCCAGTTTATGCATGATCCTCGTAGTGTACATCTTGACGCTGCTTATCGTATTTTGCGATATCTTAAGTCTGTCCCTAGCAAAGGGCTCTTATTCTCTCGTCACGGCCGTTTAACATTAGAAGCTTTCACAGATATAGATTGGGCTGGTTCAGTTGATGATAGACGATCTATATCTGGGTATTGCACATTCGTAGTGGGTAACCTGGTTACTTGGTGCAGTAAAAAGCAAACAGTGGTAGCTCGATTAAGTGCAGAAGCTAAGTATAGGGTTATGGCACATGGCATCTGCGAACTCATTTGGCTCAAAGTCCTATTAAAGAATTTGGGTATGGAGTGCGACAAACCTGTGAAGTTGTACTGTGACAATAAGACTGCCATTAATATTGCTCATAACCCTGTCTTGCATGACAGAACGAATCATATAGAGATTGATCGACACTTCATCAAGGAAAAATTGTGTCAGGGATCAATATGTATGCCCTTTGTGAAATTTGCAGATCAATCAGCAGATATTTTTACTAAAGGATTTAGTAGTAAAATGTTTCCATCCATTGCATGCAAGTTGGGTATGAAAAATATTTATGCCTTAACTTGAGGGGGAGTGTTAAGTTTAGGGTATTATTGTACTTTTTGTATTTCTTGGTCTTATTATAAATAACAAGTGATAAGGTGTAAACCCTAAGTTTGAGTGCTCTCATTTATTGTTATTCTCATTGTCTCTCTTTCTCATTTTCTCTCCCACTCTCTGCAATAATTCTAACAGTATCCTACTATCCTTAACCAAAACTTTTGTATGGCAGCGTATTAGGCCTTCTACTGTTTATGTTGTAAGTCTCTTGGGGACCCTAGAGAGTGTCCAAATTCCTATAGGAAGTGGCTCCATTTTGAAACTTGGGGATAAGCACTGCTCCCCTCGCTGGACATTCTACTTTTAAGAGTTTTAAGACACTAAGTTATTCAAAATTCCCATAGAATCAAATTTCCATCCAGCCTCATCTTACAATGTATTACCAGTCTCTCCTCTGCCCAAAACTCGAATTCATTCCATTAGTCAACAAATAAATAGAATTTGGACCCCGATCAGGTTAGGAGATTTGAAAATTACAACTTTCGCCACATGAAAAAGTAAAAGTAAAGGAAAGAAACGTTAGATTATTAAAAATTTTATATTATCAGATTGGGTTTGGAGAGATGCGTGTGCACCCAACCACTTTTTTCCCAAATATTGTGATATGCAAGGTATGAATTATATTGAAAGATTTCTTTCTGTTAACCACAGACGCTTTTGTAATGTTACAGGTTTCTAGTGAAGAAGCTATTGAAACTGCTAAACTTCTTGCACTCAAAGAAGGTTTGCTGGTATGTGCCACTTTAATTGAGATCAGTTGCAATTTTCTCATTTGCATCTATTTCACTTCATCCGCTTGGTTATCATGGAGTTCCCAAATTCCTCTTTGTATATAGTTTCATGTTGTTGCTTGCCTTTGTAATTATCCATTTGACCATGTTTTCTATAACTTTTCTGCAGGTAGGGATTTCATCTGGGGCTACTGCTGCTGCTGCCATAAAGATAGCAAAGAGACTGGAAAATGCTGGAAAACTCATTGTTGTAAGTTGTTTCTGTGAATTGATACTGCTAAGTAACTACATCAGAATCCTTTGGTGATGCTTCGAGTGTCTATTGGAATTAATATATATTAGGAAACTAGGATCCTTTAATTTATTGTCTCGTCTTTTAATTATTTCTTTCCTTTATTTCTAATTTTTCCTTCCTTTTGTAAACCTATTCTTTTAATATAAATAGATGGCCATTCCGCATAAGAGGTAACCCAAATTTACATAATTCTTTTAAACTAATTACAGTCCTTGAAGACATCAGTTTCTAGGATCTCCATTGCCTTGTACTGTGCAGTGAGATGCATTTGGCTGCCTAAAAAGTTTGACTGATTTACAAATTGAACCTCAAGAATTTCCTTTTACGTGTTCACACTTAGCACTAATATTTGGCTGCGATTTAATTGTAGTTTGTCATGTGTTGGACACAGACAACCTTTGGATACATTGGGATACGTTTCGGATATGACACAAGACGTATTTCATTTTCACTATTAATTTTTATTTTGTTAGACACGTTAGTGATATGACTCGAACTTGCGTGTCCTATATCCAAACACATCGCGGCACGTGTTAAGAACAATGATTGTGGTGTATTTGCGTGTTAATAATTGAATTTTAACCCAAGTTTTTCACACCCTAGCCGGAGATTAAGTGTAAACCAAATATAGCTAAATCCAATCATTAATAAAACGAAGAACACTGATAGGGATGATAAACGTTAAGCTTTGATCTAGCTATACATGTGAAACGAAGTCCCACATTGTTAGAGTACAAAAATAATGTGCAATATATAATATAAGCGTGATGGCACACTCACCTTAATATTTAGTTTTTGGAGTCGAGTTCTATCCAAGACCGTATAACATGATATCAGAGCTAGAGTACTAGGGATAGCTATGGTGCATGTCCTTTGGCTGCACGTGGCAAGTGCTACTGAGTGAGCATGCTGCACGTGAGGGAAGATGTGAAGTGAAGTCAAGTCCTATATTGCCTGAGTACAAAATAATGTGTAGTATATAAACGTGAGAGCACCCTCACGGCCTCACCTTAATAGTTAGTTTTTGGAGTCGAGTTCTACTCAAGACTATGTAATAATATATACATGGAGAGATGAACACGCTATATTACAAGTGACAACATGTCAGATAATACATCTCTATTAAGAATATATATACAAGTATAACTGTTCTCACAACATAATAAATACAACACCAATACTATATAACAACTCGACTAGAACCATCCTAGCACTCAATAGTGTATTCGCGTACCATCTCTAATTATCTGAAAAGAAAAGGTGTAAGGGGGAGTGAACCATCAATGCGCTCACTGAATATGTAAGTTCACAAGAATTAAAAGACAGAATAATCACTAACAGTTGTACATAATCGAAGAAACAAGAAATGGTAACCCATATCCACGAAAACTCATCTCACTGATAATGAGTGTATGAACATGCATGCAATGTTTTATGCATGTTACTATCTTACCATGAGCTCCGCATGCTCTAAGCATCTCATGCTCTAATTCAATCAAAATGTTACAGATAATGGTCAATCATCATTCGCATTTTAATAGCTATAGTGACACCTCAGGATGGTTTTATTGACAATATAGGCTCCTCATGCCATATTTCACATGATATGTGATGTTTCGGCAATTGTTTTATGATGTAAAGGAAACTATGCGTCATTTTATCTGAACAAGAATATCTCATTCACCCTTTTCATTAAGTAAATTATCACAGCCCCTCAACTTCACGAAGGAATAACAAGGTGTATATGCCCAAAGATAAAATATGACATCATCTACAAGATCCTGCCCTCCTTTCTTGATGAGAAAATATACCCACCTTAATTCTGGAAAATGAACTCAAAACTAGTCTTTTCGTGATCGTAAAATGTGAGTAGTTACCTCCGGACCTACCACATCACAATCACAATTGAAATACACATGAGAATTCATATATCATTACTCATAATTATCCAATAGAATGATGTAATACTATGGTCTCATATGACATAATCTGGATGCTAGAAGAAAAAATGAAGAAAAAATGAATAAAAAAAGGAATCTACCCCAGTTCACTCGAGCAGACAAAATTTTGTTTCAGCTTCTCTACGGTCCACCAATGCTATTTTGCTCTCCTAACCCTCGCTCAAGCGAAGAAGTCCCTATTACGAATTTGAACAACCTTATTAGGTGATTTCTATGTTCTAAAGTTGTTCAACCAACTCTCAACATCAACCCAAGTCCATAATATGCTAGGAAATGTCTCGATGATGCCCAATAAGGACAACAAAACAAAAGGCCTTGGACTTCTGTTAAACAAGTTATAGTAGTAGGAGTATTAACTTTAGCAAGAGGATGGCACCCACACAGATAGGCAGAGGCTCGAAATCACAAATGCAGAGATTGCGTGCTAATTGTGCTCTTCCAATTATTATTCTGATGCACTGCATAGACCTACTTCACTTGTGAAAAGTCTGGTCATATGTCCTCTCATTGCAAATTTAGAGTTGGAGGATCTCAGACCCCATTGACATTTCCCACTCATTGCAAATTTAGAGTTAGAGGATCTCAGACTCCATAAACATTCCAAGGTCTAATACAATCTACCCATGATGGCAGGCCTGTTCAGATATAACCTACACATCAGGGGGCGTAGAGATCACCTGTTCATAATGGATCAATCTTAAATGCCAACAACCAGGGGCAAGTTTATGCATTGAATCCTGGACCAGGGTAGTAGGATAATCAACTGCTATTAGTAGAGTTCTCATTCGATAATAGTTCCCACTTGAGTCTAGTAGTGGCATCGTATAAGGCCATATATAGAAGAAAGTGTGGATCACAATTGAGTTGACACAAGAATAGTGAGAGTTATCTTTTAGGCTTAGGACTCGATCTGGTCTAGGATGTAACATATAAACTCTCCCTGGTTTATTGGCCTTTGTGTTCTATCCCTACAGTCCATTATGAGCAGGCAATCTTTCTTCTCCTAACAAGCAAGCAGTCTCTGAACTAGCGCCCCACTGCATGCAAACCATCTCTGACTATGGAATTGCTGCGGGTTGAGATCATTCAACTCTCTAAGTTTGCAATGAGTAGAGATATAACAAGAATTTCCGCATGTGAAGCCAATCCGTAGTGCATTCTCTCAATAGTAACCGGGAGAATGAGTCTCCACATTTAGCACACAATGATCTCATGCCTCTGCCTATCTATGTTGCTGCCTTCTTTTACTGGGCGTATTACTCCTACTGCTCTGACCTGTTTCATGAAACTCACTTGGGTCTTCATTTTATTATTTTATTCCTTTATGAGCATCATCAGACCATTTCTATGCTAAGAGTGCTTTGATCACAAGCTTTGACAAGGTCTTGGTCTTGAACAAAGAGATTCTGCTATGGATCGCAAGTCCTGTGCCCATCTCAAATAATATCATATTATTTGCCTCCCCAGCTATGTGGTGTGCAAACCTAGGCAGCTCAACACAATTTGTCTCGTAATCTGCGCCTACAATTATCATACCCCCCCACTCTAGTTGTTAGCTTGGAGGAGCCAAAAGAATAATTCCGTATTATTGCTAATAAAAGTAAATTAATACAAAGCTAACAAAGGAGTTATATAGGCTAACCTTATTAACCAAAAATACTAAACTACCCATAAATATATATACATGTTCACACCTTCCCTCAGACTCAGGATGCGAGTGCATAGAGCATCGAGAGTTTGTCAAGAAGAAAACGGAACCGAGCAGTTGAATGGGTCTTAGTGAAGAAATCAACCAACTGCAACGAGGATGGAACAAATGGAAGAGAAATAGTGCCAGAGTGAAGATGTTGCCGAATAAAATGACAGTCAATATCAATATGTTTTGTACGCTAGTGGAACACTGAATTGTAAGCAATTTGAATAGCACTCTTGTTGTCACAATGCAAAGGTGTGGAAGAAGGGAGAGAAACACCCATATCCGAAAGAAGCCAACGAAACCAAACGATCTCAGCAGTAACATGGGCCATAGCACGATAGTCAGCTTTAGAAGTAGAACGAGTAATAACTGATTATTTCTTACTCTTCTAAGAAATAAGTGAGTCACCTAGAAATACGCAAAAACCCGAGGTGGACTTCCGATAAGAGGTATCACCGGCCCAATTAGCATCAGCATAAGTACGAAGAGTCAAAGGCGAAGTGGAAGATAAGAGTAACCACTGAAGGATGTACCACGAATGTATTTCAAAATGCGTAATAGAGCAGCCCAATGTGTAGACCGAGAAGCAAAGACGAACTGACTAACAATGTGAACATCATAGACAATATCGGGACGAATCACAGTCAAGTAGACCAAACAACCAACTAACTCCCGCTACTTTGTAGGATCATCAAGGGGAACCCCGTCGGAAGTAGAAAACTTGGCATGTAACTCAATAGGAGTATCAACTATTTTGTTATTAGTGAGATTGGCACGTTGAAGAATGTCACTAGCATACTTGGATTGAGATAAAAGATAACCTTTAGGTGAGGAGGCAACTTCGATGCTAAGGAAATAATGAAGAGGACTCAAATCTTTTATTTCAAACTCTTGAAACAAGTAGAGCTTCACCTTACTAATGGCAGTAGAGTCAGAACCTGTAATGATTATGTCATCCACATATAACAAGAAGAGGACCAAACCAGTAGAGGTATGCCGAGTAAATAGAGCAGAGTCGTGTGGACTGGGTTGAAGACCAATGTGGAGAGCAACAGACTGAAAGCGCGCATACAAAGCACGAGGAGATTGCTTAAGGTCATATAGAGCACGATGAAGACGACAAACGAGTCCAGGTGGGTGAGTGAAGCCCGGAGGGGGATGCATATAGACTTCTTCAGAAAGATATCCATTAAGAAAAGCATTCTTGATATCTAACTGAAAAAGAGGCCACTGGTGAACAGCTGCTGCAGAAATCAAGGTGCGAACAGTGGTCATCTTGGCAATTGGGGCAAAAGTTTTCTCATAGTCAATGCCATACTCCTGAGAGAAACCCTTAGCAACTAAGCGAGTTTTATAACGCTCTAAAAATCCATCAGAATGAGTCTTCACTTTGTAGACCCATTTGCAGCCAATAAGATTTTTACCATCGGTAAGAGGAACCAACTCCCAAGTTCGAGTTTTTGCAAGAGCAGCGAGTTCATCATTCATAGCATTGACCCAATTGGGAAATTACAAGCATTTTTGTGTGACCTGGGCTCAAAGTAAGTATGAATACGAGAGAGAAAGGAACGGTATGAAGAAGAGAAACTAGTATTAGTAAAACCAAGTAACCTTACGGATGGGCGACAGTCACGAGTGGGTATCGACATTCAGACGGATTAGCGTCCAGAGAAGTAGGTTGAGATGCAGTAGAGCTAGAGAGCTGGGGTGGAAGAGCTTCACGGCGTTGAGAATAAATCTTAGAGAAGGGAGTGAGAGAAGCAGAGCGATGAGGAGTAGAAGAGACATCAGGAGGCGTATCAACAGGAACAGTAAGGGGCACAACAGAAGGAATGGTAGATAATTCAAGGCTAGAAACATACTCTTCAAGAGGAACATCAGAAGGAAAAGGGTCAATATGAATCAAATCCTCTTGAACCATTGGTGCAGTTTTGGGAGAAAGTGTAAAATAAGGCAAGCGCTCAAGAAATGTGACATAACGAGACACATAACTTTCTGGTAACAGGATTATAACAGCAATAGGCTTTCTGATTAACACCATAACCTAAGAAAACGCATAGGGCACATTGAGCACTAAGTTTAGTACGATCCTGCTTAGGAAGAAGAACAAAGCAAGTAGAATTAAAAACACGAAGAAGAGAATAATTGGAAGGTTGACCATAAAGCCTCTCGTATGGAGATGTCCCAGAAAGAAGTGGAGTAGGCATTTGATTTAGAGGATAAACTGTAGTAAGTATTGCTTCACTCTAGAACACAGACGGAACAAAGGAAGAAAGAATAAGAGATCTAGCAGTGTCAAGTAAATTACGATGTTTTCGTTCAGCATGACCATTTTGGGCTGGAGTATGAAAACAAGAGAATTGATGAATAGTCCCATTAGAAGCCAAGTACTTTGTAAACTCAGAAAGAAGATATTCACCACCTAAGTCAGAATGAAGAATTTTAATAGAAGTTGAGAATTGATTCTAAACTATAGAGTGAAACGAACGATAGACTTTATAAAAATCCGACTTGTGCGTCATCAAATACACCAATGTAAAGCAACTGTAATCATCAATAAAGGACACATAATTCATAGAACCTCCCTTTGTGACAGCTGGGGAAGGGCCACACAGATCAGTATGAACAACATGAAAAGGAGAAGAGGAAACATAATGACTTTACAGACATTTTTTCAAACTTGCAAACATTGCATTCTGAAATGTCACAAGTTGAAATGTTTCCCAAAAGACGAGATTTAACCAAAAGTTTCAAATGCTCACTAGATAAATGACCTAATCTTGAATGCCAAAGATAAAAAAGAGAAAAATCTTGATCTAAGCAAAAAGAAGACAAAGCAGTAGAAGGGGACTCCATGGGGATATATAAGCTCTCCAGAACATAAAGATCACCAACTCTACGCTCGATCCCAATTTGCTTCTTGGACTCCCAATCCTGTACAACACAATCAGAAGAGGAGAAAAGAACGTCAAAACCAGAATCAGATAGTTGACTAATAGACAAAAGACTTAGAGATAACTGGGGAACATGGAACACATTAGGGATGGACAAAAATGAGGATGAGGTGGGAAAAATTGAACCAATAGAAACAACATGCTTAGGGTGGCCATTAGCAGCAGCAATAGTAATAGGCGATGAAGGAATACTACAATGACTAAGAAGGGAGGAGTCGGGAGTCATATGATCGGAACAACTAGAATAAAAAATCCATGTGGTATGTAAGGTACTTGTGGTAGAAATACCAAACAAACCTGAATGTGGGGCGGTTAGAGCAGAAGCTTGTGACTGAATCCCCTTGGTGACTGCCATATACGACTGAAACTGCTCAAACATCGACTGCATATTAAGAGAAAGAATAGTACTAGAGGTAGGTGCTGCAATGGCTGTAGGAGGATGAAAGGGATGCTAAGGTGATCGAGATGACATAGATGAGTGAGGAGAATTGCCCCCCTTTAGCTGCAAAAGTTTAGGGCATGCATGTTTCTAATGTCTCTTTTGACGACAAAAGTTGCACTCATCCATAGCAACATGAGGTTTTGGCTTTCCAGTAACCTGAATCAAGTGAGGTGCTGGAGTAGGTAGAAGAGGTGCAGAATAGGCACTGGATGAAGCAGGTGGAGTAGCAAAAATAGACTGGACATTAAGTGCAACATGTGCTACTTTGAATCGAGTCTCTTTAGTAATAAGTTCACAAACAGCACCATCAACTGAGGGTAAGGGAGACCGATGCAGAATCGCTAGCTAATGCGGTCTTGGAGAGAACTCAACTCCAAAAGTTAGCTATTGAGGTGAGGGTACCTTTACGCTAATATACTGCATATTACTTTTGTACTCAGACGATGTAGGATTTCGCTTCACACCCTTCCTCACCCGCAGCGTGCTCACTCGGTAGCACCTGCCGCGTGCAGGCCAGGGACACGCACTCTACCCATCCTTGGCACTCCAACTCTGATACCATGTTAGCTTAGAGGAGCCAAGAATAATTACGTATTATTGGTAATAAAAGTAAATTAATACAAAGCTAACAAAGGGGTTATATAAGCTAACCCCATTAACCAAAAATACTAAACTACCCATAAATATATATACACGTTCACACTAGTATCGACAACTCTAATTGCTTATGGTTCTTCGTAGCCTTGGGATAGTATTTGCATTGAAGCCCTCCAAGAAGGCTATCCACACCTACTTCTGTTCTCAGCCTCGAACTGGTCCTTCACGTCACCAGTTTCGATTTGTCCTTCTAATACATAACTTGCCAATGAGACCATTTACTCCTCTGTACAGTCTAAGCGTTAAAAGATCTTCTCCATGAGCTGCAACCATTCCTCAGGCACGAACGGCTCATTGGACCCCTTGAAAGTAGAAGCATTTAGAAACTACTTGAAAATGGTGCCTTTGTCAAATTTCATTGCCCTATCGACAAGTGCCACTTCTGCTTCTTGTCCGATTGTCCTATTCATTGAGGTTTGGAATGCTTGATATACCTCATCTGCAGCTGTTAGGGCTGTGGCATGAGCAAGAACAGTTTCCTAGTTTACAAATCCATTATTAATAGCACCACTTCGTCTATCCCCTCGTCGTCCCGCCATTTCTTCAAGAGAATAATAGTAGAATGTGAACATAAAAGCCTATAAATGTACTCTAACATACCTATAGGACTTCGAGAGACCCAATCTCCACTAAGATGTAATGCACTAGTATATGCATGAATTAAATTCTAGGCTATGATACCATTCTTGTCACGCCCCAATTTGGTGGCTTGATCGGCTGTGGACTATGAGCCTTGGCCTAATGGGCCACGAAAGTCTAAAACATCCATCTTATTACGAGATGGGGCTAAACTCGATAGTATAGAAATGTAACATAATTATAAGGTCAACTGTTTACAAAATCAGCCATAATATAGGGCCTATACAACCCGAAAAATAAAAAGAATATCTAATAACAATTTAATAGTATAAATCAATAAAGCATATGAATCCAAAGGTAACGATAGTTCCAATAACGAGTCCTCTAGTTACTCATTATGCGCACCTATAAGTGCTAAAGAATGGTATGCGTTCGTTAACTCATCAATTGCCCCAAAAGTTTAAGATGTTAAGAAACCCAACAATGTATATCAAGTTATCCAACACCACTCCTCGCATGTGATCATGTCTTGCATGTAGATAGACTAACGACCTAAACTGAATCGGTGCACCGATATGCCAAATATAGTGCACAATAACAAATATAATAGGAAAATAAGCAGATATCAGAGAGACTTGAACCCAAGATCTCTTGGAACCAGAGGTCTAATACCATATCAAGTCATCAATTATCCAAAAGCTTAAAATGTTAGAAAATATGCTAAACAATGTATATCAAACTATTTGACAGAGTTCATAAGTCACAACACAGTGAATAGTAAACCATATAGGAGAAATGGATTAAAATATGGCACGCGATTAGTGAGAATAATCAAGGTATTTAAAGAATGATGTAAGGTATATACTTAAAGTATCAATTCTCATGAACAAGATAGAATAAGTATATCTCATCAATTGTCCATGAGTGAAAATAATCAATTTAGGATAAGCTCGCAGGGTATCATATAAATCTGATCAAAGTCATTATTACAAAATAATATATCGTCTAGACACCACAATCACAACACAACAAGTTCTTTATCATATCTCGTGGCATTCTTGGCCCTTTAGATCCAACAATGCACTTGTGGTCATCATCGGATGGAAGCCGATCCAGTTGAAGGTTATCACGTCCTCCTCCTAGTTTTTCTCGTCACAATGACCGGATCTATCCCTTAGTAGCCACAGACACCACGAGCCCTTCGTAACGACTAGGTCTTTCACTGTACTTTTAGCATAATCATAATCGATATTTAACTAAGGTTACCTGCACCGGAACTATTTCGAGGCTTCTATACAAGCTTTAACAAAATCATAATCTCAAGTATTAGTCATGAGAAGTGGTAACTACAATATGTCAAGAAATAAAAGTTCAAAGGATCTCGTTTATCGGAAAGTACGTCAAACACCACTATTGAGGATACGATCACAAATAAGGATACACGAGAAATAATAAAACAAGAAAAATAGGTACAAAAGATATAGTCTAAAAAAAGTACGTACAAATCTCAAGAAATCAAAGGTATAGTCTCAAATAATGGTAAAGTCAAAGATGCAAAAGAAATATACACGATATCTGAAGAATGGTTGAGTACAAAAGAAATGGAATGCATGCTAAATCACTCATTTGGAATCCGGTTATTGCAATACTAAGTGTAACTGTAGGAATACCGGCTCCTCCGTGGATCACACAATTATACATGGATTTTTTATGAATGAGCAATACTAATGAACAATCATATTCAATAATAGTTAAAACATCAAACTCTCCTACTAAACCTATAAACTCTCTATTTTCCTACATATAGTTAACTCCCCTTTTCTCAGTCAAAGCGTTATGCCTCGCCCTAATCCGACACCACTATTGGCTCACCCATGACTCATTTTTCACAATACCATTTAAATAATCAATAACAGATCATAGTCGCTTGATATGCATTTCTTAGTGTGTGGGATAACAAACTAAAATATTGTGACAATCAAATGAGATTTCAGCGTTGATCAACATAAATGACCATGAAAAGTACCCATTTTGTATCACAATTCTATGATTGCGTCCAAATAACCTTAAAATGTATTCTATGCATCGAAAAACCGAGGATAAGTGATTCTTGGGGTCAAAGGCATCAACCAACCCCAATGTCCTAGGGTGCACTGTAAGTACTGTGGGCACCACCACACATGGGGTCAAAGGCATCGGCAAACCCCAATGTCCTAGGGTGCACTGTAAGTACCGTGGGCACCACCACATATGGGCTCAAAGGCATCGACAAACCTCAATGTCCTAGGGTGCACTGTAAGTACCCTGGGCACAACCACACTAAATTGCTGCCACCTCATCTCTATCCTCCCACTTTTATTTCAGATCTAAGACCCCCCTTTTCACTACTTCTCTCTCCTCCTTTTCTTTTCCTTTCTTCTTCTTCTCTCTCTCTCTCTCTCTTTTTCTTTTGTTCGTTATTTTCTAATGGCAAAACTAGTGGCTAGTGGCCACCGCTTGCTTTCCTTCACCTCCTCACTCTCTCACTGTGCCCTCTTGGATCTTCCTCACCGCTATGCTTGTTGTACTGCCGCATGCCACTAATGCCACTCTACCTTGCTGCTAAGCAACCACCACCTATGGTTGTTAACTCTCTCTCATTGTGTTCCATCGAGTCACCACGTGTTGTTTTTTTCAACTCTCCCTCTCTCCCTCCTTCCATTACCTGCTACAAAAAGCAGCAACAACACCTAGATTTGATTTTATAGTGTCAGTTCCTTTTCTCTCTCTCTCTCTCCCCCCTCCCTTGTTGCCATCTGTGGCCACCAATGGCCACCATCTCGATCAGCATCACCTTGCATGTACAAAATAAACAAGTAAGAAAGAGATGTTACCTTCAGGCTGAGTATCTTCGCTTCTGTTCCTGTTGTCCTTCACACATGTTTTTACGTCACATTATCTATGTATAAGTAGAGATAATGTATAAGTAGCAACTGCAGGAAGATAATGTTATGGCAGAAAACGAATAACAAAGAGAAAGAATAACGGAAACACAAACAAACACATAACTTACGTGGTTCACTCAAAACTAAGGTTACATTTATAGACTTACATAAATTTCACTATGAGAGTAGGTAATATAATACAATGATTAAAACCTTAACAGAAACATCAAACATAAATACCCAAAAACGGGTTAAAATCCAAAACGAGTTTGATAAATTTAATACGCAGTTCACCTTATCGGTCTGATCCTCCGCTCCATAGATCAAGTCTCATGAAAAAGCTAGTTAAAAACTTAGCGCCTCTAGAACGGGTTGGGTCATTTGGTCGAACCCCCCAAAATTATAATCAGGCTCCACATGCTTAATAGACAACTACTGCCACCATAAGTGATCGGCGATCCCTCCATACCCATCAGACACCCATTCCTCTTTATACATTAACACTCAACCCACATCACCAATCAATGGTAGTAGATTTTAATGGGATAATTTTAGTTTAAAATAACTGGAGTTGCCAAAATAATAGAACTCCCTCCAAGTATTAGAACACCAAAAGGGTCCGTCAATTATTTATGATGATTATTATATTATTACCTTTACTTGTTTATACAGATATATTATACAGTCAAAATGGGCTGGTTTAATGGATGCTAGGCGATTCACTTCTTATTATTATACCTTTTAGGAGGGAATATGGTTACATGGCATAGTAAAAAGTAGTCAATGGTGGCTAGATCCAATGCAGAAGTTGAACACATGACTATGGCTTATGGCATTTGTGAGACTTTGGCTCTAAGTCTTGGTGATAAATTTGGGAATTTATGATAAATGTACCTATGATGCTCTATTGTGACAATAAAGTTGCTATAAGTATTGTTCAAAACCTGGTGCAACATAATCTATCAAAGTATACGGAAGTTGAAATGCATTTCATCAAGGAGAAATTTAGCAAGGGGTTTTATTTGTATGCCTTTGTGAAATCTAAGGATTGGTTAGCTCATTTATTTACTAAAGGGATTAATAATAAGATATTTTAACACATTGTGTTCATGTTGGGCATAATAGATATATCTTTATGCCACCTTGAGGTGGAGTGTTGAGTTATTTGTTATGTTAGCTAGGGGTATTTTTGTACTTGACACACCTTTGACATATGTAATAGATGTGAGGACGAGAAGCCGTAACGATCTCTCTCTCTCTCTCTCTTGCCGTAGTGTAACTTTTTCTCTCACTCTTTTTCTCTCCTTCCTTGCTACAACTTTTGTCGTTCAGTATCTTTTTTTTTTTTAACCTTAAATGAATGGTAGCTATTAGTTTTGCAGAAGTGATTGTAGCCTGTTCAGCATTACACTCTGAAAGTTCAATATTTGATTGAACAACATAGTTTATCAGGCCATATATGGTATTTGTTTCCTTGTCCAATGCTGTCGGTTTTCTTAGAGGTCACCTTTTTTTCGTCCAACCTATATCTTGAAAAACAGAAGTATCCTATAAATGCATTGGGGAAAAACTATTTTCTTGAGAAATGGATACAGGAGTGAAAAAGAATGTTGTTTATCCTATGAAAGATTAAAAAAAAAAATGAAATTTTAAAAGTGAATTTCAAGAAAACTCTGGATTGCTCTATGTTGAGTTGGTTGGACTAGTTGATTATAGCCTTACTATAATTTGACTCAATCCTGATCAAACTTCCTCGTTAAGTGGGTTTATGCCCTTTCCAAATTATGTTATCTTGGACTTGACTGGCCTAACTCGTTTGCTTTTACTATTTTTTTTAAATGTTTGAATTAAAAAAAAAAAAAAAAATCATCTACAAAGTTGCATAAAAAAATTAAGAATTTTCACATGTCAAATATTAAGATGATTAATATGTCAATTATAAAATTCTTTTAAAAATGTCTTGGAGTCATCGTAAGTGTTCAAGACGAGACATAGCTTAGAGGGAGTTGCAACTGAAGGGAGAGCTCTCTAGACATACTCTATTTACAAAGGGGAAAGCTAGGCAGTTGATGGTCCATGAGGACTGAGGAGACAGAGATACCATTAAAACGACAACATTTAGGAATTGACATGGGATATCGCCAATAGGGACAGGGAGGAGCTACGGTTGAAATATAGGTAGTTCATGCCATCTTCTTGGAACAGTTGGGAGGGCATGGCTTTACATTTTTAGAAATTCTAAAGAACTACAAACGAGCCCAAAGAAGGTATAGCACTTCTGTCCATAATGAGAAACGTTGTCCAGATAAATACTTCACCTTGAGAAGTCCATGTTGATGCGTCATATTATCATAGCAGTTGATCATGAACTATGCTTGGTAATGAAAATCATTATAGTTACATGGGACCCTTGAGAAGATGTGAGATGACGTTTTTAGATTCTAAAAATGCAGCTGTTATAACTAGAATATTGTTGTATTTTCCTATTTTCTGGCCTAGATAAACCATGGCAAGCCTTGTGTTGGCGTAGCCGTTGACTGGCTAGAGAGCCGCTATCCACAGTGTAAGTATCAAGTGAAGCCCAAGGGTCCAACACGATTGAGGCAACCCTTTTGGTACAATCATTATAGTTGGTACCTGTTTTTTAATTTAGTAGGTATTGTTTACATATATTTGTTTAAGATATTTATGTTATCTTATTTTAATATTTTAATTCTCATTATGGTTCATCTTATAAATAAGATGGTTTTGAATTATACTTGGCGAACTTTAATTAATTAATAGAATTGAGATTTGTTGATTAGAGTTGTGGCCTGAGGTGGTGTTCATCTCTCTTCCTCCTTTCTTCCTTACTGTCCACTTTTCCACCAGGTTTGATTTAAAAAGAAAGATTCAAATTATCCACTTTTCCACGAGTTTCGATCAATTCGTTGTCATAGCTGTTGGTTGAACAAAAGTATCATGCTAATGGAAGAAATTTGCAATCTTAACGAATCGAAGGGAAAAAGAGAAAAAAAAAAAAAAAACTTATGCTGTTTTAAAGAATATTGAGTGATGAAAGAATATGATTTGGTTCTTCTTTCTTTACCATATTGAGTACGGCTGTGATTAGAAGGTACTTGGGCCTTATCAGGTTCCTCAAAAGTAAAAAGTAGAAGGACGTTTGCTTGGGTTTTGCAAGGCCTGTAAATTGATCTGACAATGCACTATGCTCATGCCTTAACTTTTCATGAAAAAAGTTATTACCCGTTCGTCTTATTTTTCTCCTGCCTTCGGTGTTTTTGCACTGCTGGTAGGATGCCAAAACTGAAGGTCGTAATCGGTGAACGGTTAACTGGTGTCACCATTAGTACAAATCATATGAATCTGAATTTTTGTCTTTTTTTTTTCCCCTAAAGCAACTAATGAAATGTGTCGATTATGTTTTTTTTTTGTTACTCAGGTTATTTTTGCCAGCTTTGGAGAGCGTTATCTCTCCACTTCGCTGTTTGATTCCTTGAGGCAGGAGGCAGAAAACATGACCTATGAGTGAGGTTTCTCCATTCTGCTGCTTCTGTACTTTTTTTTCTTCTAAATTACAGTGTGAACTGGATCTGGGACCAATCAATTGATCAGAATAAAGTTTTGTACTATGCTCACCAAGGGTAAATTTTATATGTTTGACATTGTTTTCCTAGAATAACTCGGCATTGTTTGTTTTGGAGGATTGTAAATAAGGTATAGAGAATCCTAGTACTACTTGGCTTGGTACACAATGTTCATGGATTCTTCTCTCTTATAATTTTATCAGAAAATTAGTAAACAATTTAATTTATAGGCCGTTTACTATTTTTTATCTAACATAAATTTTTTTAACAAGTAAAATTTATCTTTATAAAAATTTTAACACGCAAAATCTTTTTGAGACAAAAATACTCTAGAACAGATAAATTTATCTATTTTTTCAAACTATGTATAAAAAACGCAGATAAATTTATTTGTCTTTTATTAAAAACACGTGTAAAAATTACAGATAAATTTATCTGTCTTATTGAAAACACATATAAAGAATGCAGATAAATTTATTTGTGCTTTTTTAAAATATGTATAAATAATACAGATAAATTTATTTATTTATATTATATGTATTAATATATAAATAAATAAATTTATTTGTTAGACATAAATAAATAGACAGATAAATTTATCTGTTTGCATATTAAACAGATGAATATTAACCAGATAAATTTATCTATTTGTTATACAAATTGGATAAATTTATCTGTTTGTAGGATATTTTATAGAGAAATTACTTAATTAAACCTTAAGCGTTAAAATTTTTATTGATGTACTTTATGCGTTAAAGTGTTTTTTTTTTTTTTTTAGATCTTTAGCTAAAATTTTCTAATTTTATCCGGCATTTGTTTTGGTTGTGGACCTAGTGTTATATACAGACGATAATAAAACAAATCTATGTTTGTTTCTAAGCATATGGAGATAACAAGGTAATGACGAGACAACTTGCATACATTTCTTGCGTTTTTGGCAGATTGTTTTTTTTTCAAGCAAAGGTTGGAAGGTTATTTCACCTCTAATCCAATTCACTCCTTATCTTGTGATTAATATAACCACTGTCACACCCTAAATTCAGAGGTCATAAATTTAGAGGTGTAATTGACCGTGGGCTATGAGCATTAGCTTAATATGCCACGAAAGCCTAACGATCAAACAAAATACCCAAAATCTATATATGAAGATCTGACATATGCTAAAATTAAATAAATTAAAATTCAAATCAAAACAAAGTTTTTGTGAATCACAAACAGTCCACTAACCTCCATTCAAAAGTTAATTTAACATTCAGAGGCTAAAGCTTTAGATTTGTACAGTAAAGTTCATATTCCAGCTAACTAACGTGACAGGAAATTCTTCAACTAACCAAACTAATACTACCGACTAAAAGAAGAACGCATAAATAACTAAAACTCCTAAGAGGTCATTAAAGTTAATCACAAGATACCACATAATCCACCATTAACAACCTTGACTAATCACATGAAAATGTAAAAAAACGTCAGTCGATACTTTGATGAATGACAAGCATTCATAGTATTATAAAATGAGATTTAAAATATCAACAATTGAAGCATAAGATTGGCATATAATAAATGAAGATAAATATCATGTGGTATCACAAATTATATTTTCTCTTGTAAAAAATTGTCTTTTCAGTGTAATAAATAATTCACACGATTTCATTGTGAAAAAAAAGAGTAATCAATTTATTACTTTTTGTCATAAAAAGAATTAACACTACAATAGTGATAACAACATGATCATCCATAATCAATGAAAATCATAGATAAAATAAATATTCAGTATCACATGTAAATGTAACTCGAAGCATTTTTAGCCCGTTGAATCTAACATCGAACTTAGAGCCACCACTGAATGGCGCCTGAGACTCTTTTCTAAGACGAACCAGTTTAAGCTCACCTAAAATATCAGACCATTTTTTTAAATCATTAAGTACTAAAGTTACCAGGGCACAAAGCTGTGGCTTTTTTCCTAGTGGGCAAAGTCACTTTCGTTTGAGGCATATCACTTGAACTTTGAACATAGTTCCAAAATAAAATTTAATAAGTTGCACTACAAAAATATGTATGAAAAGATCCATGTAATATTTGAATAAGTTAAAAATAATTTTTATGCCATGAAATTTACATCACAATTTTATATCTTATATTAAAAATAATTTAAAAACTTTTTTTTGTTTTTCTAAAATTATTTCGGGATATAGATGATTTTAGAATACATAGCATGCTAAACTACTCATTTAATATCCAAATAACATAATACGCACCGTAAACAGAATAATCTAAAAATAGACGTCGCCCAGAATTATATAGAATATATATAAAAAACAACAACAATTAAGATTGTGCACTATTAAATATCTGACAACTTTTTCTACATTTTCAAGGTACTTCCTTAACTAGTTGGTTCAAAGTACAAATATTACATGACAAGTTCATCTATTGTCGTGTCTTCATTATTGTAAACAAACTAGCCTATCTGCCTCCTAAAGGTAGTTTTGTTCCTGGCATGAGTTTTAGTACCTTCTATAAATGATTCCCTTGTGGGTCTATTTCCATTAAGTACAACCAATTTGTCAATCCACTATTGATCTTTTTTCAGACATGTAAGTCCATAGGTAGCAAATACATGCTCAATTTTGATTTGAGAAAAGGAAATGGTGGTAGAACAAGCCAGCACCCTGGTAGATAGTTGCCGCCCCCCCCCTCCCCCCGCCAAAAAAAGCATCTTCTGTGTCCTACCAGTTGGTCACAATATGATCACATTGCTGATTGCCTCCATCATGGACGGATCTAGAGCTATGCTGAATTGCTTATTGCTAAGAAGAAAAACTTAATGGGAAGGGCCTCCCAAAGGGTTGGTTTTCTCGTCATACAACAATGCTTAATTTGCCATAGGCATAGAATATTAGAAGGCTAATCAAAGAAGCAATCATTATACATGACAATGAAGTGAGTTTTTATTTTTCAGAGAACCTAAAAGCTCTAAAATCAACCTTCCGGTGACCACTTGAAAACTCCAACACAATGCTCTCAGTTCGCATTTCCAACAGTTCCATTGATAATTTCATGGTTGTTCTACAATCGCGTGAAAGAAAATAACATGATATATGAGAAATGAGGGCAGCCACAGTTGGCAATGGTTATATTGGGCTTTGGAGATTATGAGAATGATATATGGGATCAAATCATACTGTAACAAAAGGGACATATGTGCCAGTGCCCAATGCGCAACTATAAAGGTTGCTAATAATAAGTGTTTGCCGCAGTTTCATCACAAAGTTTGTGGTTGTTCTATAATCATGTGACGAAAGATGAAATGACATCTAAGAAATGAGTGCAAGAACCGCTCGCAAATAGTTAAATTGGATGCTGGAGGTAATATGAGAAAATATAAAATCATATCATCTCACAACCACAAAAGGCAAAATGCTGAAGTCATTGATTCACCATTTCACATTGATTTAGCATTAATAGTTATAGAAAAATGCTAACGTTAATAAACAGATAATGCATTTATACATGTGTAAAGCATTTGATATCTGTAAAAATAGTAGGCCCAACTAGAAAAAATGTATTGATATTAAAACTTTTTTGTCCTCATTTGCTTATTAACCAGGGCATTGGCTAGCTGGATTAAGATTATATTACCATCTCTGATCAAAATCAAGTGACTTCATCAACTCTTTAGCATCTATGATGATTAGTCCTGGTGCAAGCATTCCTTCCTACTTCACGCACGCCAAGTTTTCCTTAAGATAATGATGCTGTGGGGCAGTTTCACATATTTGGTTATTGCATTAAGCTATGGAGAATCGATATGTGTATTCTTGAAACAAATAACTCAATTTCTTCAACTGGGTCTCCCAATTTGCGTTCCAATGAGAACAGTTGAATCAAACAATGGAATCAATTAGGGAAATGCTACACATTAACAAATCAAACCAATGAAAGGATATAAACAATAGGGCGTGAAGAATAAGACATGGGCAACGTCCAAATTTACAAAAGAAATCAATTATCAAGCAGAATAGGCAAATCATCATCCCTAATCATAAAACCATGTAGTTTGACACACCTAAATTTAATCAAGGAAGTCTTCAAAATCAAGAAACACAGCAAGACCGAATCATGTCAATCAATAGTAAAACTAGCTGAATAACGAAAACTAGTTGACAGATAAATTCAAGAAACGCATGCAACTCAAAACCAAGTTTCTAAACAAGTTCGGAGGAGAAAAGAAGAGAATGACAACAAGAACTCTAATGAGAAATGGATTGATATGAAGAAAAGAAAGGCAAATGCTAATCAAGTTTCTCATGAGAAAGGAAATTTTAATCAAATTTATAAAGGGGGTTTCGACGCTCAAACATCTAGGAAGCCTTGGGAGGCTTCCATTTTTAATATTTCGAGATCTTTGAATGTTTTTGACATTCTTTCTTTTTGTGAGCTCAGAAAAGATAATAACTGCGAAGAGGAGCAAGATGTTGTTGATTATATCACTTCTTCTCCAATTGTATCTACCCTGAAGACCCTTTCCCTAATAAGGAGGTTGATAAAATAAAATCCAAAGTTAGAAGTAAATCAAATTCAGTATCTAGGGAGGAGAACAAAAGGAAGCTAGATGAAAAGATTTTTGATTAATCGGAAAAAAGATATTTGGTAATTTTGAGTAGAGTTTTAGTTTTGGGAGTTTGCCTTTTGGCTCCAGTTGTTTCTGTGTTTTGTAGTTGTTTCTTTTGAGACGTGTGAGTCTTTGTGTTGCTTCCATCCTTTCTAGCCTCTCGGGTTGTGAGAGTTTCTTTGTTCTTTTTGGTTGGCTAGAATGTGGATCTTAGTAAAATCCTTTTTTGGGTATAATATTTATCCATTATTGTGCGCGGTACAAACTGTTTGGGTTTGTTCGGCACAATCAGGACCAGAAGAACTGGCCCAATACTGATGACTCCGAACAGAGTATGGACCGGACTCCTTGTCTTCCGAACTCACTGGATGCTCCTTACTCCGCCGCTGAACACCTGCAACCACCAAGAACGCCGTTAGCGCCTACCGGCCGGTTATGGCTGAGAGGCACTCTGACGCTCAAGTTAGATATATCTCTGAGAGGTTTCTAAGCAAGAGTTTTTGGGCCTAAGAATTGCGTACCTGGTGGTGTAGGGGTGCCTCTCTTTATATATGGATCAAGACTGGTGGATGCTGAATCTTCTTAAGATTCTGCCTCCTACCAGTTATGATTTGTTTCCCATCTTGATGTGAT